>PVIU01002373.1:0-174772 GCA_004026605.1 Ondatra zibethicus | reverse complement strand
AGGGATGGGGGTGGGCCTTGGACTTCCAACAGGGCAGGGCACCATGCCCTCTTTCAAGGAAGAAGGGGGAGGGAGGAGGGGTGGGGGGTAGTGGGAGGGGACCGGGAGAAGGGGAAGAAAGGAAAAAAATTTTTTTTTTATCTTTAATTATGTTCTTGAATGGAAAAAATAAAACAAAACAATGTATGAAAAAAAAAATTTATCATGTTTACCTTCTTAGTAGGAAGTAGTAAAAAAGACAAGAGGAAATATGAATCTTACTTCCTGCTCTTGAAGCTCCTTCCTTCCACACCATTTCAAGAAAAGATTATGCCAATGAGCAACTCAAGGGGGAAAATGACTTCTAATTAAAGTAACCCAAGAATGTCTCATTCTAAGGTGCCTGGACAGAATCCCCAGGTTTCCCTGCCTCTAAGACCCACATTTACTTCATTCAGTAGCCTGGGAAGACAATGGGTTTTATTTCTACATACCCAAGAAACTAACAATCAAAACAGCTCCAGGACCAGGGAGAAGGTCCAGTGGGTAAAGAGCTCACCACACAAGCAGGGGGACCTGAGTTCAGTCCCCAGCTCTCATGTCAAAAGCCAGGTGTAGCACTGTGGCCCTATAATCCCAACCAGTCTAGCCAAAATGGTTCAATGAGAGACCCAGAATCAAAACATAAGGTGAAAAGCTCCTGAGGAAGACACTAATGTCAACCTCTGGCCTACACAAAAGTGCCCTCAGACGTGTACACACACATAAACATATGTGCGTGTTCATCCCCTACCTTCCCCAACTGGCCTCCCCGTACCCCCACACAAAGAAGCTTCACCATGACGAAAAGGAATCCCCTGGATTCTGTTAGGACAATCTCAATATGCTATCACCCCTGCATTGTCTTTTCACGCTGCCATGAAACATTAACAAAGGAGGAAAAGAAATGTGCATAAGCCATATCCAGCAAACACCAGCACTCATGACATGTCTGATGCACAGCTACATGTCTGAGGCACAGCTACACGCCTGATGCACAGCTACATGTCTGAGGCACAGCTACATGCCTGATGCACAGCTACATGTCTGAGGCACAGCTACATGCCTGATGCACAGCTACATGTCTGATGTACAGCTACATGCCTGATGCACAGCCATTACATGTCTGATGCACAACCACTGTATGTCACTCGTTTTCGTGTTCAGCAGAGTGCACATACCTCTTCTGCAACATTTTTCATAACCTCTAAAGTTATTCTATATGTGTTTAAAAGGTACTTATTCACATATATTATTTAGAAAGTTCAGAAAATGAGTAAAGGCTAATAAATTTAAAATATATGATCTCATTCATGGTTTTATTGTAGTTAAAAAATTATAAATTTTACCACCTAACCACTTTTAATTAAGTCCAGCAATGTCGAGTAAATTGATTATGACAATACGAGTTCAAGGATGTTTTCCTCGTGCGAAAACCGTAAGTCTATGCCCATGAGCAAGCCCTTTGTCCCTCGCTCCACCTCCTGCAAACACCATTCTGTTCCTATGGCTCGAAGTCAGTGGCTGGCGTGGGTGGAACTGTGAAAGGCTTACAGCACTGTGGCTCACTTACGTAGTGCAACCGTCTCAAGGGTCACCCACGTGGTAACATAAGTGAGCTTCCCTTCCTCTGGAGAGCTAGAAAGGATTCTGCCGTAGGCGTGTACTGTGTGTTTGTCTCCTTACATTTTATTTGTTTTTTAACTGTTTATTCATTCTGTGATGCTGAGATACGTTTGAGTCTAAGGCCTCTCCATGACCTAAGGGAATGCTTCACGCGGATGGATACTATCTGGGATAAAGGCTATTTGCACAGCTTGTATCTTAGCTGTGGCGGGAAGTGCTGCTATGAACATAAGTGCAGAATTCTCTCTTCAAAGCTTTGTTTTAAATCTTTGGGAAAAATTCCAGGTATGGATCTTCTGGATAATGCGATGGGTTTTTTGTTTGTTTGTTTTTTAGGAAACTCTAGTTTCCACAGCAGCGATACCATTTTACAGTCTACAAATAGAGCACAAACCTTACAGTTTCTCCACATCCTCACAGGAGTAATGGGTGTGCAGCAGTACCTCGCTGGAGATTTCACTTCCATTTCATTGAGGATGAGTGACTTTGAGCATCTTTTCACATGTGTGATGGCTAGTTGTATGTGGAGAAATGTCAACTCCTTTATTTTTATTAGGAGGGTTACAGGGAGGAGGCACCGGAGTGCCACAGTACATGTGTGGAGGCTGGAGAACTATTTTCAGGAGTCGGTTCTCCCTTTCCACCTTGTTTTGAGGCAGGGTCTCTCTTTTTGTTTCTGCCATACTCAAGGCTAGCCGGCCCATGAGTTTCTGGGCCACCCTTCTGTCTCTACCCCATCTCACCATAAGAATGTTGGGAATTTAGACGCACATGGCTGAATCCAGCTTCTTCACATGGGTTCTGGGAACCCAATCCTGTGCAGCAAGCCCTTTCATGAGCTGAGCCCTCTTACCAGCCCACCTGAGCAGCGAATCCACTTTGTCTATTTTTTAACCAGGTTTCCTCTGTTGAGTTACAGGAGTTCCTTATATTATATAATATATATCCTACATATTATAGATAATAATCCCTCACCAAATGTATGATTCATAAACATTTTCTCCCATTCTACAGGTTGATCTTCCACTCTGGCAACTGTGAGCTTTGATGCACAAAGATTTTCAGATTTTATACAGCTCCATTTGTCTCTTTGTGTCTTCCTGGCTATGCACTTGACATCATACCTGCAAACAGACATGCTTCACCCCTTATGTTCCAACATAGATGTTTTAAAATTCCCATATATAGATGTTTAACTTATCAACTCCTTCCGTTTTTGTTGGAATAGTCACAAGGCATTCGTTTGCTTCCCTAACAATATGTTTAGTTTAGCTCAGGTGAAACTTTATAGCTATGGCAGCTTATGATATAAAATTTAATACCGCATGCCTACAATTCAGCGGGATTATCATCCACATTCACACAGCTGTGCTGAAGCATAATGGGTCTCTGTGTAAACACTATAAAACTGACTTACTTGTTCTCCTCTTGAAAGATACTGGTATTCTAGTAACATGGTCGCCTCTCCCACAGTTAATCCTGTAGGCTCCTTTGGATGTTTCTGGTAGATAATTCTATCATCTGCCTGAAAATGGTCTTTACCTGTCCTTGAACAATGAGGCACGAACTACATACAGACGCCTCAAAATTAATCCCTTTTCCCTTACAGCATTCAAACTCGGCAGAGTAAAGTAACTCTGGTTTGTGAGTGAGAAGAAGGAACCAACCTGCATTGTACAGGGCATCCAAAAATGCCCGGAACCAGCCTTCGGTCTGCAGCTGCAGCAGGTACTGAAGGAACAGGGAGGCAGCTTCCATGGGGCCCTTGTTGTTTTTCTCAGCCTGGATGAACTGGACTTCCTCTGCAATCAGAAGCAAGGACAGGTGAGCAGCCTGCAGAACCACTCCTCCGTGGGAGGCGAAACAGACCAGCCCCTCCCACCTGGGCTGGAAGTCATAACCACACAACAGAAGCAGCTTTGGGAAGCAGCAGACTCTGCTCATTCATCAACACGCACTTCCCATCCTTTACACAAGCGGGTGCAGCGCTCCAAGCGTGCACTCCACGAAATGAGTGTCTTCAAGACTTTTGGGAAAAAAAAAAAAAAAAGCTCCCAGCAGTTGGCAGAAGTCACACTCACGGTGGAGGGTGTTACATAGAAGGAAGCAATGGCTGGACTAAGAGGGTGGGGTGGGAACGAATATCCCATGGCATCAGTAACCTGTGCAGCAGACGCAGTAAGCAGCTTGAATTAAGAGTACATTTGTGGGGGCTGGAGAGATGGCTCAGTGGTTAAGAACATTGCCTGCTCTTCCAAAGGTCCTGAGTTCAATTTCCGGCAACCACATGGTGGCTCACAACCATCTGTAATGAGGTCAGGTGCCCTCTTCTGGCCTGTAGGCATACATGCAGACAGAATATTGTATACATAATAAATAAATAAATATTTTTTAAAAAAAAGTTAACCTCTTTCTACAGGCAACTGATTGTATGTATAAAATCACACTCTTTTAAAAAAAAAGAGTACATTTGTGATCTTTTGTTCTGGGTTCTTGCTAAGAGTAAAAAATACAGCAGAAAAATGGAAAGAGAGGGAGCTAAAGAGGCCAGTGAGAGCAGGGGGCAGGAAACACTAGCAATTGCTAGCTTCAAAATGGTCTTCATGCTAACTCTACCTAGGAAGTAACCAAACCCTCTCCGACTGTGGTCCCACATAGCCAGTTTTTTTCCATAGCAGATAGAGTACAAATTCCAAAGAAGGGAGCCAGTTGCCAGTGTGGTTTTTGGTGCATTCTTAGAGACTAGGAGACCCGGCCTGCAACACTTAACGAAGGTATCTGGAAAGAGCAAGGAGAGGAAGTCTTCTGCCTTAGCTCTCATTTAAGGATCTCTATCAACAGTAAAGTTCCTGTTAATAGTCATGCTTTCTCTAGTCAAGGGAGAACTTGACGGACTTTAGAGTTTGGACTCCATCTCAACGATTGAATTACAGTAAAAAGAAGCCCTTTACCTATTTAGCAACCACTCTGTTCTCTCTTCCCTTTGCACCAGACAGTCACTAACCAACTTCACAGATTTTATTATTCAGGATTTTTCAGGCCTTGTGAAGCAAGTACTCTACCACTGAGCTACAGCCCCAGCTCTTATGTGAATGGTTCCATGTAGCATATGGCCTTTACAATTGGCATCTTTTGTTTAACATGTTTTAAGGTTCATTTATTTTGTACATGCTATCATTCTTTCCTTTAATAAAAAGATATAAGAACGTAACAAGCCAATGAAATTCCATTGCATGGCAGGCACTGGGGCTGTGTCTACTTTTTGGGTATTAAAAATAGAAATGCAACGAGTGCTTCTCTTGGTCACTAGCTGTTGCTGTGAAGAGACATCATGACCGTGGCAACTCTTATAAAAGAAAGCATTAATTGGGGGTTGTGTCGGGGAGTAAGTCCATTGTCATCAAGGCAGGGAATAGGACCTCAGGCATGGTGCTGCTGCACCTGAGAGCTACATCCTGATCTGCAGGGACAGAGAGAGAAAGAGGAGGGGGGAGGGAGACCAGGATTAGTGTGGGCTTTTGGAATCTCACCCAGTGACATTTCCTCCACCGCGGTTACACCTACTCCAACAAGGCCACACTCCCTACTTCTTCTAATCCTTTCAAATAGTTCCTCCACTATGGTGACTGAGCACTCAAATATATGAGCCCACGGGGGGCCAGTCTCATTCAAACAGCCACGGTGCTCACTTCAACTTTCGTGCCAATATGATTCTCGTCGGTACACATACAGATGTGAGACTGCTGGGCCATGCAGCAGCTTCGTTTGAACAGAGTGCAGAAACTGTTTTCCAAGGAAGCCGCACAATTTTGCAATCCCACTAGCAATCTGAGATTTATTTTCTACACATCCTAACTAGTGCCTGTGGCCATCTTTTCCCTTAAGCCATCTGTATGAGCTGCCGGTGGCTGCAGTGACACTTGGACACAAATCACATGGCTTAAGGCAACAGAGACATTTTTTCACAGCTCCAAGCCTGTACATCTGAAATCAAGGTGTTGGTGGGGCCATGCTTCCATCGAGGACTAGAGGAAAGCGCTTCCTTGCCTCTTACAGCTTGGGCGGCCACCAAGACTCCTCATGCCCTCCAGCCTCTGCCCATCGTCACACTGTCGTCTCCGCAGCTGGCTTGTAGGTCTGTCACTATACCTCTCCCCTGTCTTCACAAAGCATCTTCTTGGTCTTTATGCCTTCACATCTTATAAGGGTATCAGAAGCACAGCATACCACCTTACTCCAATAGGACCCCACTTTACCTCTCTAAAGACCCCGTCTCCAAATAAGATCATGTTCTGAGTTACCTGGAATTAGCACCCCAGCATAATTCAACTCACAACAGCAACCAATCTGGTCCCTCCTAGCTTCCCTGGGTCCACAACCTTACCTCTTTGAGTCCTATTGATCACAGCTGTGTTCTTGCCTTCTGTGACATGTGACATTCCCTTAGACCAGATTTGTCCCAGACACAGCAGAGACCTTGCAGTTAAACTGTCAGATCCTGGGCAGTTCAGACTCTGCACTTTGTGGGGCTCATTCTGCTGCTCACTATCCAGTACGGCTGCTTACAAGTCAGTGATAATCCCATCAAGATCGCCAGGATTTCAACGGAGAGAAAAGCTTGTCTTTTTGGGGAAATCAACAGTTCCCACTGTTTATTATTCTGGGGCCCCCATGTGATATTATCTTCAGCTTCCCAAGGTAGAGGCTTTAAAGCTCCTCTCTGTGGAGCCTCTGGCTAGGTAGGACACTTAGCATTGTCGATAACTATGTGCTTATCTTCTTCCTAACACTGTTTCATGGACAGGTTTCATTCTACTAAACACGTGTCCGGAAGGTGTCACTAAGAAATGGATGCTGAGAATACTACCCATCCAGTGCTCCTCTAGTGTGGGGGTGAGCATGTGACTCCAAAGGAACTCTAAAAAGACCCTATGGCCCACACCCAGGCCTACTCTGAAACAGCCTGGAAAGCCTGGGAATCAGCAAAGTCCTCCACTACACAGGGAAGCACATAGTTTTCCAGAAGAAATGTGTCAATAGTTCTCTCACGAGATGGAGCCAGTGCCCATAGTCATAAATGCAATTTGAAAAGGTTATAATGAGCCGGGTGGTGGTGGCGCACGCCTTTAATCCCAGCACTGGGGAGGCAGAGGCAGGTGAATCTCTGTGAGTTCGAGGCTAGCCTGGTCTACAAGAGCTAGTTCCAGGACAGGCTCCAAAACTACAGAGAAACCCTGTCTCAAAAAACCAAAAAGTCTAATTAAATGCACAAAATCATTAGGAGGTACTTGGAAAATTTGTCCTTAAAACAAACTAGAAGAGCACAGGGAACCACTTCCTAAATATAACCCCAGCAGCACAGGCACTGAGAGAAACAATTAATAAATGGGACCTCCTGAAACGGAAAAGCTTCTGTAAAGCAAAGGACACGGTCAACAAGACAAAACAACAGCCTACAGAATGGGAAAAGATCTTCACTAACCTAATATCAGACAGAGGTCTGATCTCCAAAATATACAAAGAACTCAAGAAACTGGACACCAAAAGATCACATAACCCAATAAAAAAAAAATGGAGTACAGACCTAAACAGAGAACTCTCAATAGATAAATCTAAAATGGCTAAAAGACACTTAAGGAAATGTTCAACATCCTTAGTCATCAGAGAAATGCAAATCAAAACAACTCTGAGATTCCATTTTACACCTGTAAGAATGGCCAAGATCGAAAACACTGATGACAACTTATGCTGGACAGGTTGTGGGGAAAAGGGCACACTTCTGCATTGCTGGTGGGAATGCATGCTGGTACAACCCCTATGGATGTCAGTGTGGCGATTTCTCAGAAAATTAGGAAACAACCTTCCTCAAGACCCAGCAATACCACTTTTGGGTATATATCCAAAGGATGCTCAATCGTGCCACAAGGACATGTGCTCAACTATGTTCATAGCAGCTTTGTTTGTCATAGCCAGAACCTGGAAACAACCTAAATGCCTCTCAACCGAAGAATGAATAAGGAAAATGTGGCACATTTACACAATGGGGTACTACACAGCAGAAAAAAATGACAGCTTGAATTTTGCAGGAAAATGGATGGAACTAGAAAACATCACTTTGGGGGCTAGAGAGATGGCTCAGCGGTTAAAAGCATTGCCTACTCTTCCAAAGGTCCTGAGTTCAATTCCCAGCAACCACATGGTGGCTCACAACCATCTGTAATGAGGCCTGGTGCCCTCTTCTGGCCTTCAGGCATACACGCAGAAAGAATATTGTATACATAATAAACAAGTAAATATTAAAAAAAGAAAAAAAGAAAACATCATTTTGAGTGAGGTAACCCAGACACAGAAAGACAATTATCACATATACTCACTCATAGGTGGTTTTTAAACATAAAGCAAAGAAAGCCAGCCTACAAACCACAATCCCAGAGAACTTATACAACAATGCAGACACTAAGAGAGAATTACATAGATATAATCTACATGGGAAGTAGAAAGTATAAAAAGACAAGATCTCCTGAGTAAATTGGAAGCATGGGGACGTTGGGGGAGGGTTGAAGGGGGTAGGAGAGGGGCAGGGAGGGGAGCAGAGAAAAATGTAGAGCTCAATAAATATCAATAAAATAAAAGACAAAAAAAACCCTAGCACAGCAGGTATACCAACGCCTGCTAAAATGCAAAGACCTAATCAATTGAAGAAAAAAAAACTAGAAGAAACTGACAGATTCCTAGCCACTTGCAGCCCATCCAAATTTAATCAAAAGGATATATCCAAACAGGTCTATAACAAAACATGAGATTAAAACAGTAATAAAAAAGAAGTTTCGCAACAAAGAAAAGCCTAGAACTAGATGGATTCACTGCTGAATTCTATCAAACCTTTAAAGAAAAGCTAACATAAATATTCTTCAACATATTCCATAGACCAGAAGGGGAAGGGACACACATTCTACAAAGCTAGCATTACTCTGATAGTGAAATTAGATTAGTACATGGCAGGAAGGAGAGAGGGAGGGAGGAAGAAAAAAACCTTTTTTCTGACGAACATACAAGCCAGTAGCTTTCTGACATGCCTTTAGCAAACTTGGCAAGAAAGAAACCAGAAAAGGGAGTTACTATTCACAATAGTCTCAAACAAACAACAAGCCCTAACCAGAGTTCAAAGACTACTACAATGCAAGTGTCCAAGACAGAAAAAACAAAGAGCAAAACAAAACAATAGCTTTCATCTTAAAGGGAATAAGAGACAGTTTATTCTGGAGCCATTTTGAGTGACCACAGCTCAGGAATACAGATTTAGGTTACCCCAAACTCTATGTTCCAAATGGAAGCAGTCTTACGAATTTCCATCCATCCATCCATCCATCCATCCATCCATCCATCCATCCATCCATCCATCCATCCATTACCCACTGATGGGCTTTTAGGTTGGTTCTATCTCCAGCCATTGTGAATTATCAGGTGTCTCCCCCAGATTGCCCCCACCCCATCCCCCACTATTCTCCTCTCTTGCTTCTCCCTGCTATTTTCTCTGCTCCAAAAAAGTTGCCATGGCGAGGCCAGCCTGCTTCTTTGCCTCAGTGCTCTGGACTCTCCCAGATACCTCTGCTTGCTCGCTCTCATAATAAAAACCATCCCCTAAGCGTAGAGCCGTTATTTCAGGGGTTCTTACTGTCCTTGCTGACATGGAAAAGTGCAGAGATAGACACAGGTGTGTAAGCCTCTCTGTACTATGTTGGATTTTGAGTTCTCTGAGACTATGTCCAAGAGCAGTACATAGCTGGGTCACGCCACAGTTCTGTTTTCAGGTTTGCTTGTTCACTTAAGAGACCATCACAGTGATTTCCATATTTCCATAGCTGCTACACAAGTCTATATTCAACAGCAGTGAAGAAGGTTCCTTTTCCTCCACATTCTTTTTGTTTGTTTGTTTTTGTTTTGTTTTTTTCTAGACAAGGTTTCTCTGTAGCTTTGAAGCCTATCCTAGCTCTGTAGACCAGGCTGGCCTCGAACTCACGGAGATCCGCCTGCCTCTACCTCCCAAGTGCTGGGATTAAAGGCATGAGCCACCACCACCCAGCTTCCTCCACATTCTTGTCAGCATTTGTTGTTACCCTGTTTCCTTGCTAGACAGACGAGCTGATTGGGGTACACTGTCCTTCTGTTAATGATAGCCTTGGCTATTTGTGCTTTTTTATGTTTTAGTTTAGTTTAGTTTTTTTTTTTTTTGAATAGACAATGGCAAACCTACAGACAGTATTATTCTAAGGAGGAGAAACTGAGAGCATTTCCTCCAAAATCTGGAATGAGACAAGGGTGCCTGTTCCTTCTCCTATTATTCAATATAGTGCTTGAAGTCTCAGCTAGAACAATACAAGAGACATAAATAAAAGTGACACAAATAGGAAATGAAGAAGTCAAATTATCTCTATTTGCAAACAATATAATCCTATAAAGACCCCAAAGACTCCACCAGAAAACTCAGCCCTCACAAAAACTTTCAGCAGAGTGGCAGGATACGCAGTACACATAGAGAAAACCGTAGCTTTTCTTACATACCAATAACAGCCTTGCCCAGGGAGAAATGGGGAAAGGAGAGGGTGTCATCCACAATAGCTTCAAACAAACAACAAACTCTAACCAAAAGAGGTGAAAGACTACTACAGGCTAAACTTTCAAGACACCAAAGAAAGAAATTCATGAAGATATCAGAAGATGAAAAGATCTCCCAAGATGGGCAGAATTAGTACTATACAAATGGATATAGTACCAAGAGCAATGTACAGATTCAACATAATTCACATTAAAAAATCTCAATCTTCGCATCATCTTTACAGACTATTTTTTTAAAAATCCTAAAATTCATGAAACTAAAAAGGCCTCCTGAGAGGGAAGGAAGATACCTTAGACGGGGAAGAGAGGGAGAGAGAGAGGGAACACATGTGGTGAGCCATGCCTTTAATCCCAGCATTTGGGAGGCAGAGGTAGGCGGATCTCTGTGAGTTCACGGCCAGCCTGGTCTACAGAACAGTCTGGTTCTAGGACAGGACCCAAAGCTACAGAGAAACCCTGTCTCAAAAATCCAAAAGAAAAAAGAAAAAAAAGGAAGGGAGGAAGAGAGAGAGAGAGAGAGAGAGAGAGAGAGAGAGAGAAAATGAAAGCCGAACAGGGGACCATTTGGGGGAGGGAAGAAAACTATCCAGAGAGGAAGAAATGATAAGATTAAAAGAATGGAAGTCACAACACTTGTATGCTAAGAGAAGTCTTGTGTGGGTTTCCTGTCCTCAGGGTTCAAGCTAGTCCAGTCATTAGGGTGTCTTTTTCTACTTCTCTCTAGCAGAACTGGGAGTGGGGACCCTGAGGGGTTTTCTCTGCCTCACTGAACATCCTGTTTAAACTGCAGAGCAAAGAAGCCCCGGGATTAACCTGCAGTTTTCACCACCGTCCAACACCAGGAAAGACAGCAAAGCACTAGTCAAATGAAAAGTAACAACTGTCACCCGGTCGCCTCCCATCACCGTTTGCTCATCTCGGGTGGAAGCCCTCATGACAATCTACAAAGTGTCTCAATCAAGTATCAAAAAACAGCTGCACGTGAAACACTGTACAAAACCCTAAACACATGGAGTCTGGGGCAAGTTTTCCTCCACGGGCTTCCCGTCAGCAACATCCTTTGATAGCATTTTGTGTGTGTCATGTATGTCAGTCCTCATGTTTCACGAGCCCCTCACCTCCACCTTTGCCCCAAAGCTTTGCTCTGTACAGCAATCTACGTGTGTGTGTGTGGGGGGGGGGGGGTTCTTACTTCTTAACCTCTCATGCCAGGACCAGAGACTCACACAGACGATTTCCACAAGTTACTATACACTTTGCAGGAACTCTGTCCCTGCCCAGCAAACCCAGACGCTGTCTAGTCTAATATGCCCTGGGGGTCTGACACAAACCCCGTGTTCCTAGGTTAGTTACACAAATTGGCCTAAAGAAAGTTAAAAAAAAAAAAAAGCGGCGGGGGGTGGGGGTGGGAGGAACAGGACCCCAATTGGTTTTGGCTTGAGTGATTTAAAAAAACAAAACAAACAAACAAATACACCAACAGCCTGAGAGCCCGCATCGCGTCGGTGACCACTCACCATCCTGGAGCCAGGGACCCATGTAGCTGAGGATGTAGGTGGGGTCCAGAGTCCTCCGGACATAGTCTCTGAATGCTTGCAGATTCTGCCGCTGTTCGGCTGTCATTCTGTGGCTCCCCGCGAGCGATGAGCGCCCTGGCTCCCCAAAAGCCGCCGCGGATGAGCGCGGCGGGGACTTTCCTAGGAGGCACCCTAGGGACAAGCGGCCAGGGCCAGTGCCTGGAAATCGAAACTGCCTCGCAGCGCTGGGGGCGGGGATCCAGTTACGTTTCGTTTCTGCGCTACGGAGCCGCTGGCCAGGAGAGACCCAAAGGCACCTTAGCAACTGCCTTGGAGTTTGCGCATTGCTTTCGGAGTGGTGCGGTTTATATTATAAAGTACGCACAGTTGAAGTGTACAGTTCAATGAATTTCGAAAAATGGACACACCGGTAACCACTTCCGCCAGATCAGCCGGGTCCTCCTGTAATCTCTGTTTTAACATTATTAAGAAACTATCACCTCTTTTCCAAAGGGGCCATACCAGTTTGCATCCCCACTCATAGAATTAAAGAACTAAAGTTGACTTGCATCTGCTAGGCACAGATAACCTTTCTTTCTTCCTTCTTTTCTTTCTTTCCTTCCTTCCAAACTCATTTATTTATTAGCTTTTTAAGACAGGGCTTATTTGTTTCTTTGGTTTTGGTTTTGTTGTTGTTGTTTTGTTTTTTGGTTTTTCGAGACAGGGTTTCTCTGTAGCTTTGGAGCCTGTCCTGGAACTAGCTCTTGTAGATCAGACTGGCCTCGAACTCACAGAGATCCGCCTGCCTCTGCCTCCCGAGTGCTGGGATTCAAGGCGTGAGCCACCACCTCCCTGGCCCCCACGGGAGGGCTCTGATTTCTCTAGGAGCTACATGGGTCCCTGGCTCCAGGATGGTGAGTGGTCCCCGACGCGATGCGGGCTCTCAGGCTGTTGGTGTATTTGTTTGTTTGTTTTGTTTTGTTTTTTTTTTTAATCACTCAAGCCAAAACCAATTGGGGTCCTGTTCCTCCCACCCCCACCCCCCGCCGCTTTTTTTTTTTTTTTTTTTTTTTACTTTCTTTAGGCCAATTTGTGTAACTAACCTAGGAACACGGGGTTTGTGTCAGACCCCCAGGGCATATTAAACTAGACAGCGTCTGGGTTTGCTGGGCAGGGACAGAGTTTGTTTGAGACAGGGTTTATCTGTGAAACCCTGGCAGTCAAAAGAACTCCATAAACCAGGCTGGCCTTGAACTCAATGATTTGCCTGCGCCTACCTCCTAAGTGCTGGAATTAAAGGCATGTGCCACCACCACCCTAATTGTATTAGCTTCTTAAAAGAGAATTCTGGATTACGTCTTTCCTATAGTTGTCTCTGTATTTTTAAAAGCACGAGTCATTTTAAGTTTCCTTTTTCAAATGGCAATCTGGAACATTCCGTAAATCTTGATGTTATTTCCATGGAATTCCATTTGCAATAGTTTCTAGTGTCCTTGTGAATTCTTTTCGACCTCTAAATAAGAATGCTAGGATTTTCTTAAGTAGCTCAAAGCTATTGACTTCTGATTTTAATCTGTTGTGGTCATATACACTGAAATGCTTTAGCCTTTTGAAATTTAATGAAACTTGTTTAGGTCCTGGGCATTTGAACTTTTATGAAATACATTCGAGTGGAACTTAAGCTTTAAGAATTGGAGTTTGAGGGACTGGAGAGACAGCTCAGCAGTTAAGAGTATTGACTGCTCTTCCAGAGGACCAGGGTTCGATTCCCAGCACCCACATGTAAGTTCACGCCTGTCTGTAACTCTAGTGCCCATGCATATAGTACACATACATAGAGATATAAAAAATACATAAAATAAAAACAAATCTTCCAACCAGACGGTGGTGGCACACACACTTTAATCCCAGCACTTGGGAGGCAGAGGCAGGCGGATCTCTTGTGAGTTCGAGGCCAGCCTGGTCTACAAGAGCTAGTTCCAGGACAGGCTCCAAAGTTACAGAGAAACCCTGTCTTTAAAAAAAAAAGAATCGGGGTTTGGGGAGGTGGCTCAGTAGGTAAAGTGCTTGCCGCACAAGCATGAGAACCTGAGTTATCTCCAGGGCCCACATAAAAATGCCAAGTGTGGCAGCAGATGCTTGTAAGCACAACATCAAACAGGCAGACACAGGATTACTCCTGGGGCTCTCTGTTCAAGCTGTCTTCTATCCTGACTGGTGAGCTCCAAGGCAGAGATAAGAAACTGTCTCAAGGGACATGAGATGATGTTCCTGACAATGACACCTTCCATATGTATGAACACAAACATGCATGTGATAACATGTATATCGAGAAAGGACAGGTATCCTCCAGCTTTAGGGCAAAGTGTTCTATAATATCAGTTATACCACTACCTTGGTTTATAATGTAGCCCACAAATGCTATAGTCTTAATAATACTGTTTCCTGGTTCTATTGAATACGGAGAAAAGAATATCAAACTCGACAACTACAATTACTGCCCTTCACATGTCCCTTTGTTGGATCAGCTAGTATCTCACAAATATTGAAACTGTTATTAGACATCTTCACATTTAGGACTCTTACCTGGTTCTGATGAATCTTTATATCATTTCCAAAGTTTCCATCATATGATATTCCTATAGCCATATCAGCTTTCTGTGCTTATATTCTGCATGCCGTATCTTTTTCTACCCTGTTTGTTTCCACGCCCTACTAATATTTAAGGTATATGATAGTGCATATATGTAGTTCTGCATGGCGTCTTACTCATTTTAACAATCTCTGCCATTTAATTGGAATATTAAACCCAATTACATTAGCCAGTCAGTGGTGGTGCACACCTTTAATCCCAGCACTCAGGAAGCAGAGGCAGATGAATCTCTGTAAATTGGAGATCAGACTGGTCTACAGAGCAAGTTCCAAGACAGCCAGGGCTACACAGAAAAACCCTGTCTCGAAAAAAAGAAAGAAAAAACAGAAATACTTAATTATTGGTATGGATTTAAAGTTTTGATTTTGCTGTTTGTTGTACCTAAATTTATTCTTCTGCATTTCATTCCTTTTAATTATTCAAATATAATTTTCCTTTTCACCTTTAGTCATATTTCCTTCCTCATACATGTGTACATGTATTTGTGTATGTGTGTGTTATTTATTTGATGGCTGCACCAAAGATTTCTCACACAGCAAATATTTCAGTTCACTTGGATTTGAAACTGTACTTCATCAAGTAACAGATCCTTATAATCACGAAATTCCACGCTAACCCTCCTGTGGGTTACTATCAGAAACCCTTCCATGCAGTTTAAGACACAGTAGAGAGTCATGAGCTTTATTCTAAGCAGAACACAAGCCTTTCTGTAAGAAAGTTACTGGTCATCTTTCCTACATCCCATTCTGCTTCCACTCCAGTGCTGGCCGAGAGTTGTTTCACTTTTCATTTCCTTTCAATTTTTTTTTAACAGTTCTAGGATTTCAAATAGGTCCCTCCCTCCCGTTTCATTTCCTATGTATGCCTCAGCTTAAAACCTGTATTTGCTCATTCATTGTAACCACTTTTTTGAGTTTACATTACACACACACACACACACACACACACACACACACACACACGTATGTATTTTTCTTTTTTTTCCTCTGGTTTTTATGAGGCAGGGTTTCTCTGTGGCTTTGCAGCCTGTCCTGGAACTAGCTCTGTAGATCAGGCTGCCTTGAACTCACAGAGATCCACCTGCCTCTGCCTCCGGAGTGCTGGGATTCAAGGTGTGCGCCACCACTGCCCAGCATGTATGTATTTCTAATATCTTTAAAAATCCAAGCCAGGCCTGGTTTGGCCTACCTGAGAGGCTGAGGCCGGAAAATATTAAGTCTGAATAATTTAGTAACTTGTCTCAAAAGTAAGAGTGAGCAGAGTTAGGGATGACTCTGCGGTAGAGCATTTGCCCAGCACGCACAAGGCTCTGGATTCAGTTGACCCCAGTACTGGAAAACTAAATCCTGTTCACAAATTCCATCATTGGGTTACTGTTTTTTTCTCTTAACTGTGTCCCCTCTCATGTTTAATAATTTTTTAACTTTATACTGGGCACTGTGGATAAATTACAGAATCTCTAGACTCTATTACCATAATCTTGGGAACATTGCCTTTTGTTCTAACACACTAAATGATTAGTGCTTCACTTTGAACTCCCAGAAACTTCATTTACTCATTGTGGAAGCTCTGTTCTGGTTGTCCCTTAATATGATTTTAACCCTTAGTCCGGATCCAGCGCTCCCCAGTCTTTCCAGACCGACCTCCAGAACATCTTCGCCGCGAGGGCAGCTCAGACCAGAACATCTCCGCCGCGAGGGCAGCTCAGACCAGAACATCTCCGCCGCGAGGGCAGCTCAGACCAGAACATCTTCGCCGTGAGGGCAGCTCAGAGACCCCTTCCAGCTCTTTCTCTCGTGCACCTTGGTATCACCCTTGTACTAAGGCATCTCAGAGACAGACAAAACCTAAAGTGAATCCTCATGTGCAATCCCAGGGCTCTCACTGAGTGCCTCCTTTCTTTCTTTTTTTCCCTGTGTAGCCCTAGCTGTCCTGGAACTAGCTCTGTAGACCAGGCTGGCCTCAAACTCAGACAGATCCACCTGCCTCTGCCTCCGGAGTGCTGGGATTAAAGGTGTTACCACTGCGTGGCAAGTGTCTCCTTTCTGAGATTTCTTCCTCAGAATCGTCACCCTGAAAGCTCCAAGGTCCATCTTATAAAAACAGTAATTGTGGCTTTCTCCTTAGAGTCTAGCCTCCAACTACCCCGAGGAAGGCTCTCATAAGAAAGGCCAAATGAGTTAACTATTCTTACCCAGAGAGACTCCTATCTTTCAAAGGTTCAATTCTGCCCAGTTTCTTTTGGGCTTCTACTGCTGCCTTTATGTTGCTGTTCTTTATATTTTGTACACATATGTGTGTGTTATGCAAACTCTTGTGCTACTACCCAAGCTGTTTTTAGACACACTAGCCGTGAGCTAACGATTCTCCTGAGTTCTGGGATTACTGGTATGTTACCACCCCTGGTTTAGGCTTGGGAATTTTTAAATGCTCGAGGCAGGGTATGTCTATGCAGCCCAATTAGTCTAGAATTTCTCATGCAGTTCAAGCTGGCTTCTAATTCCTGGTCTTCCTGTTTCTATTTCAGGAGTGCTGAGATTGCAAGGTATGCCACTAGATTAGGCCCTAACTATTGGCTTTTAACTGAGAAAAACAAGATCAAGACTTGCCTTCAAAAGTTAAGTGTAACTGAACATGGTGGCACACATCTTTAGCTCCCCAACTTGGGAGGCAGAGGCAGGGAGATTTGAGTCTGAGGCCAGCCTGGTCTACATAATGAGTTCCAGATCAGCCAGGCTACATGAGTCAGACCCTGTCTCAAAAAAAAAAGGGGGAAAGGGTAATAATATGCCTTGTTTTATGCTTCCAGTGGGAAGTCCTATATCCTTGAATGGCAATGGATTAAATCACAGTTGTGATCTGATTCCTAGGTAAAATGTAACAATAGCCAGGGAAGAGGTGCCCCAGGATGGTAAGAAGAAATATTTAAATCTTGGACTCTCTCTTTGCTTAGGCATTATTGTTCAACATGTTTTCAGAGTACACACCAAACCACTTCATAGACAGATACATTAAAAATTGTCTTTATTCTAGGTTGTTTCCAAGTTCTGGCTATTATGAATAATGCTGCTATGAACATAGTTGAGCACGTCCTTGTGGCATGATTGAGAATCCTCTGGGTATATACCCAAAAGTGGTGTAGCTGGGTCTTGGGGTAGATTGTTTCCTAATTTTCTGAGAAATCGCCATATTGATTTTCAAAGTGGTTATATAAATCTGCACTCCCACCAGCAATGGAGGAGTGTTCCCCTTACCCCATATCCTCTCCAGCATAAGCTGTCAGTGCTTTTGATCTTGGTCATTCTAACAGGTGTAAGATGGAATCTGAGTTGTTTTGATTTGCATTTCTCTGATGACTAAGGATGTTGAGCATTCCCTTAAATGTCTTTTGAAAATGTGGTACATTTACACAATGGAGTACTACACAGCAGTAAAAGATATGGTATATTGAAATTTGTGGCAAATGGTTAGATCTAGAAAAACCATATTGAGTGAGGTAATCCAGACCCAGAAAGATAAATATAATATGTATTTACTCATAAGTGGCTTTTAGACATAAAGCAAAGAAAAACCAGCCTACAGGCCACAACCCCAGAGAACCTACACAACAAAGAGGACCTAAGGGACGCATATTGGGATCTACATAGGAAGGAGAAAAAGACAGGGTCTTCTGAGTAAATTGGGAGCATGGGGGTCACGGGAGAGGGTAGAAGGGGAGAGCGGAGGAAGGGAGGGGAACAGAGAAAAATGTATAGCTCAATAAAAACAAATTTTAAAAAAGTTGTCTATGGGCTTAGGCTGGCTGGCAAAGGAATACACACAACAAAGATGTACAAACAGACATAAGTACAGAAACAAGTAAAGTCAAACGTGAAGTGGCATAAAGATGTCTCTCAACAAGGGTAAAGGGATGCCTAACTGAGCACTACAGACTTCAACAAGTCCTTAAGAATGAGAAGGACTCTGCTATTTAAACATATACAAAGAGAGGTGGATGTCAGATAGGGCTCAGAGCACACAAAAGGGACAATATACAAAAAGCGTATCCGATCCTGGGACTTTGAGAACACTGAGGTGGCGGCAAGAGGTAGAGTGAAATGTACACAGGGCCTGTAAGACAAGGAGGTAAGTGCAACTGAAGGATTTAAGCAAGGGTGACGTACCTAAAAGGCATGTTTAAAAGACCTCTCTGGCTCCTTTCCAGAATAAGTACATCAGTCTGGAAATGACTTGGTAAGACAAAGGTCAAGATGGTAACAGTGGAGAGTCAGCAGTGAAGGAAGGAAGACTGAGTGGCTAGTGGTGTAAAGGAAGAGGGAAACCATGCGGTAAATGTCTGTTTCGAACATCTGGCTTGGGGATGGCAGTACAATGGCAGAAAGGAGGGAGACTTCCACTTTCTAGAGTGGGAGATGGACAGAAAAATGCAGCGAGAAGAAATAAAGCAGGTTGATGCAATGGAGTTTAATGGAGGCTACATTTATTAGCTGATTTGGTCAGAAAGACAACCTTATGAAGACAGGAAGTAAGTCTTCTAAGTGAAGAACATTCTACCCACAACGTACAGAAAGTGCAGAGACCCCAAGGCAGGGGCACATGAGAGCCACGCCAGACTCCCAACACTCCTTCTTACCTTGGCATCCTTCCTACAGAATGAACCTGCTCTGGTCCACTAGAATTGCTCGTCACTGACTTCTTCAGATAAATCGGTGTAATAATCGAATTGGCCATACCATTTCTAACTTCAACCTCCGATTAGATCTCTCAACAAAAACCATGTTACTCCTTTGCTTGGAATTCTTCCCTCCTAAAGAAGTCCCATCTTTCTTTGGTGCTTAATACTTTACTCGGATACCAACTTTTCAGCCTCAACAAATCCCCATCACTTCATATACCAACTGCTCTTGAACTTTGTATTGTCTCAACTATGTCCTGGGCTCATTAATGTTATTGCACAGCTAGTTTCTTCAAATACTAAATCATTTCCCTTACTACCACCTTGTATTCTTTGCGTTTTCACCCTTTGGACTCAAACCTCAGGCTGCCTTATCTATTTAGCATTTTCTGTGGCCTGTTAACATACTACTTATTGTGTTATAACACAAGGCCATTTTAACCCTTTCCTGCATCTCCTCCCATTTTAACGCAGGGCCACTTTTTCTTTTTCTGTTTGTGTGGTGTGTACATGTGTTCTCTCATGATCTAAGTGTTGATTCTTACACTTTTTTAAAATAAATTGCTTGTGTATGAGAGGTTGCCTTATACGCTGATGCACACAACACACAGCCTGGTATATGAGGATGTCAGAGAGAGCATTAGTTCCCTGTAACTGGAGTTGTAGTTGGTTATGCACTACAGTGTGGGTGCTGGGAACTGAACTAGGGTCCTCAGCAAGAACAAGGGTCTTCTGCTTGCAAATTACACAGCCATTTCAAGAACTCCTCTTCCCTTTTTTGGAGACAGGGTCTAAGTAGCCCTGGCTGGCCTGGACCTTGTTATGTAGACCAGCCTGGCCTCTAACTCCTTAGTGCTTGATGTTCAGCCTCCTCCCCGTTTTATAGTTTGTTTTCTGAGAGAGGGTCTTTAACTGACCATTTAATCTAGACTGGTTAGCTCAGAATCTGACAGTGTCCATTCCATCCAGTGCTCAGACTGAAGTACACATTACCACATCTGGCTTTTTTTTTTTTTAAAGATATGAGTGTTAGGAATCTGAACTCATGCCATATTTGTTGCACAACTCTTTACTGTCCCAAGCCACCTCCTGAGCCCTGAGGCCCACACCTTAATACTGCTGCTTACTCCTGGCATCTAATGTACAAGTGAAGGAACTCATTTACACAACAGGTAAGGGCTTGCAATATGCAATAACATTAAGAATAAAAAGACTGGGGTGTTCTTTTTACACCAGAGAATACTAGAAAGAATACAGAAGGCCAACTGCAAATGCCCTCACTGGATAACCAGGACAAAATCTGAGTATAGAAACAAGCGAGGGAAAAGGCTGTCAGCCACTAAGAATCTGTGGAACTGTACTAATAGACAAAAGAAAACTGCTTGCTTGCTGTACAATCCCCTTGTAAACTGTAAAGGTCTGCCACTCAAATCGGTTTAATAAAATGCTCTTTGGCCAGAAGCCAGGCAGGAAGTATGGGGGGGGGAGCACAGGGACATCAAACTAAGGAGGATGGAAAGGAGAAGGGCAGGGTCAGGAGTCCCCAGTCAGACACAGAGGGAATAGACGAATGTGCCATGCTAATAAGGTATCGCCACATGGCAGAGCATAAATAAGGAAACAACATGTAAGAGCTTGTTAGTAATAAGCCTGAGCTATTTGACCAAGAATTTATAAATATTAAGTCTGTGTGGTAATTTGGAAACAGCTTTCGGTAAAGGGGACAGGTGGTAGAGACAAGAAACTTCCATTCACACCTGCTTATTAAATACCACCTAATAAACTATAGAAAGTTACTTTATAATCACCATAGTAATAACCGACTCAGGAAAGAACCATCGATAGATTTAGGCAAGCTTACTAGGAAGAGGTCGCTTCCAGGATTTCAAAGTATTTTCCCACAAATTAATAAAAAAAGAAAACTATGAAGAAAAGAGTAGGGAGGGAAAAAGGCAACCTAAGCAAATGGTCAAAATGGGCAGCAGATAGACAAACCTCAGATACAACCTCCAACAGATATACCAAATAGTAATTCTAGCCAAACCTACAATCTGAGTCAAGTCACAACAAAGAAATTTAGGGCCACTCTGTAAAGTACATTCTTCAGAAATACCAATGTGGTAACAGACAAGTGCTAGGTAACTGCTGCAGTCTGAGACTAAAAAATAAATATTTTTCTGGACTGGACTGACTGGAAGTGAAAGAGCTGGTTAAAAGGCACCTTGAGGAACACTTGTAAATCACACATTGTGCATCAATGTCACATTTCCCTGGTGATTACCTCACAGTTACACGAACCCATTCTTTAGAAAAACAGGAAAATTAGGATAAAGGGACATTTATGTATGTAACTTACAAGTAGTTCAGAGAAATACTGCATGCATTATTCATGAGGCAGTAAACTTATGGAATTGGCCTAAATTCTCATTAACAGATGAATTGATTTTATGTATGTATACACACACACACACACACACACACACACACACACTGGTTGGCCATAAAGAATGAAATCATATTCTCAGGAAAACACATGGAACTGGTAAATGTTACATGAAATAAGCTAGACTCAAAGACAAATATTGAAGTATGTTCTCATATATGTGAAATCTAGATTTAAAAAATATCAAAGTAGAAGACTCTTTGGAAAAAGGACCAGTGAAAGAGGGCAGAGATTAGTGTGAATATTTAAATAAATATGACCAAAGTACATCATATACATGGATGGCAGTGACACAGTAAAAACTATCACTTTGTACACTATAAAAAATTACCGTTTTGGCTGGGCAGTGGTGGCACACACCTTTAATCCCAGCATAAAGGGAGCAGACTGAGCTCTAAGTTTGAGGCCAGTATGGTCTACAGAGTGAGCTCCAAGACTCAAGGTTGTTACACAGAGAATCCCCCTGATCCCCCCCACAAAAATCATTTTGCGCACCATATACTTATTGTATACTAATAAAAAATTTCAAAAGTAGAAACAAAGCAATGTATGAGCGTACGTAGAGAGCATCTAAAGATGGAAACAAGTGGGATAACACATTTGCAGAACGCTAGTGAAGAGCAACCCTTCTGGAAATGATTTGGCAATATGAACCAAAAAGCATAAAAGTGCTCAAAACCTTTTCTCCTCTTCTGGGAACCAATACAGAGAAAATACATTGAAGATAAAACTAAGCAGGAGAGATAGCTGGGCGGTGGTGCGTGCCTTTAATCCCAGCATTAAGGGAGGCAGAGGCAGGAGGATACTGTGAGTTCGAGGCCAGCCTGGTCTACAGAGTGAGTTCCAGGACAGCCAGAGATACACAGAGAAACCCTGTCTCAGAAACCAACCAAACCAAGGAGGGGTGATGCAGTGGCACACACTTGTAGCCTAACACTTACATGGCTATGACAGGACAGCTCAGGCTGAGGAGTTAAGAGCCTGACCTCGGCAACTCAGCTGCACTCTGTAGCACAACTGGGGAAAAGCTGCATGCAGGAAAAGTATTTATACCCTAACTATAACAGGAATGAAAATGCTCAACTGTAAAGGACACTGCGTTACAATACACTACTTTTTTTTTTTTTTTGAGACAGGGTTTCTCTGTGGCTTTGGAGCCTGTCCTGGAACTAGCTCTTGTAGACCAGGCTGGCCTCGAACTCACAGAGACCCACCTGCCTCTGCCTCCCAAGTGTTGGGATTAAAGGTGTGTGCCACAACTGCCCGGCTATACTACATGTTCTTTAAACAAGTTATACTCAATGCACTGCAATAAAAGACTAACTGAACCAGAAAAATCGATGTTAAAATAGGATTGCACTCTAGTGAAAACTGCAAAAACCCACTTAACCCACACTACAAATACATACACTACTACAGTGACAGGATGTCATGGTTTACTTGCCAATTTCTTGCAGTAAAATCTTGTTACGTGAACCCTGAAAACTGTGAAAAACAATGCTGCACATTGCTTTGAGCACTCCTGAGCTGCAGTGTAACAATACAGTAGTCTACAGCCATCGTGGGCCTTTCAGACTGATGAAGCACCAACAACTGTTTGTAAGCCTACCGGTATTCAAAAGCCAAAGTCACCACCAGGTAAAAAATGGGGGCTACAAACACTTTAACATGAAGCTCAGCCAGACACCCAGTTCTGGCTGAAGAAAATCACGACGTATGAAGTTTCCAGAGGTGCAAGGAGCAGTAATGGATTGTGGGTGGTAGAGCACAGCGAGGGAAAATGAAAAGTGAAGACAAATTTGGAGCCTAGCCTCAGATTTCTAAGCCATTTTGTCACACTGGATTTTTATCTTATTATTCTTATGGCCTGTCTAAAGCATCACAATGGGAAACCACTGAAGTGTTTTAAGAAGGGAAATGGAAACGTAAAAGATTTTACAGATTTTTTTTGCATGGTATCCTAAGGATGGGGGAGAGGGTTATGAGCAATAGCAGACAAAGTGCAGGCAGAGTACAGCTCAGAAATGCTGACTGACTAGAGCAGACAGCAGACACAACAGAGATCCTAGGAAAGATCTGTGACTAATGAACAGAACTACTTTATAACCCCTAATGAAATAGAAGCAGTCATTAAAAGTCTTCCCCCCAAACAAAAACAGCCAGAGAGTTTCAGTCCAAAATTCTACCACTTTCAAAGAGTTATTGAATTATCCCACAAAATAGAAACAGAAGGGACATTTTACAAGGTCATAAATACTCTGGTACCCAAATCACATTAAGACCCAACAAAAAGAGAATTACAGACCAATTTGTAATTATAGATACAAAAAAAACCTCAGCAAAATACTTGTGCAAACTAAATCCAAGAACACAAGCAAGATCATCCACCGTGATCAACTAGGTTTCAACCCAGTGATGTAAGGATAGTTCAACATACATAAAACTGTAAATGTAATCTACCATATAAAACTGAAAGGCAAAAGCCACATGATCATCGCAGATACAGAAAATGCCTTTGACAAATCCAACCCTTCATGATAAAAGTCCTGAAGAGATTAGGGATACAAGGGACATACCTAAACATAATAGAGGCAATTAACAGTAAACCAATAAACAACATCAAATTAAACAGAAACTCAAAGCGATTCCACTAAAATCAGAAACAAGACAAGGTTGCCCATTCCCTCTATACCTACTCAATATAGTGCTTGAATTCTTAGTCAGAGCAATAAGACAACCGAAGGAGATCAAGGGGATACAAATTAGAAAGGAAGAACTCAAAGTATTGTTATTTGCAGATAATATGGTAGTATACATAAGTAACCACAAAAAATCTAATACCAGGAACTCCCACAGCTGACAGACGGAGAAAAATCAGGGAGACAACACTCTTCACAACGGCCACAAATAATATATTTCGGAGTATCTCTAACCAAGCAATTGAAAAGACTTGCATGATAAAAACTTTGAGACACTGAAGAAAGAAATTAAAGAAGGTATCTGAACATAGATCTCCCAGGCACATAGATCAATATGGTTTAATATAGTAAAAATGGGCACCCTACCAAAAGCAATTTACAGAGCTAATGCAATGCCTATCAAATTCCAACACGATTCTTCACAGATCTTAAATGAACAATTTTCATCTTCATTTGAAACATTAAAAACCCAGGATAGCTAAAACAATCATGAACAATAAAGAACTGCTGGGGGTCTCACCATCCCTGATTTCAAGCTGTATTGCAGAGAGCTACAGTAATAAAAACGGCAGGGCATTGGCACAAAATCAACACATCAGTGGACTCAAACTGAAGATCCAGACACAAATGCACACATCTGTGGACACCTGGTTTTTGATAAAGAAGCCAGAAATACACAAGGGAAAAAAGAGATCAACAAATAGTGTTGGTCAAACTAGATGTCTGCATTTGAGGAACGCAACACATCCATATCTATCACCCTGCACAAAACTCAAGTCCAAGTGGATCAAAGACCTCAACATAAAACCAGATAAGCTGAACCTGACAGAAGATAAAGTGGGGAATAGCCTTCAACACATTGGCAGGAGACAACTTCCTGACAGAACACCAACTGTATAGGCACTAAGATCAACAATAACAAATGAGTCCATATGAAACTGAATAGCTTCTGTAAAGCAAAGGACTCCATCATTCTGACAAAGTAGCAGCCTACAGTAAGGAAAAAGATCTTATTACCCACACATCCAACAGAGGGTTAATATCCAAAACATATAAAGAACTAAAATAACAAGAAAACAGATAACTCAAAAAATGGGGTACAGATCTAAATAGAATTCTCAAAGGAAACTCAAAGGGCTGAGAAACACTCAAATGTTCAATGCAAACTGAAACTACTTTGAAATTTCACCTTTCGCCCATTAGAACAGCTTAAGATCAATAAAACAAGTGAACACTCATCCATTGCTGATGGAAGTGCAAACTTGTACAGTTACCATGGAAATCAGTCAGGCTCAGGAAGATGGCAATCATTTACCTCAAGATCTACCTATACTACTCTTGAGCATGTTCCTAATGGACACTTCATCCTACCACAGAGACACTTGTTCAACCATATTCATTGCAATAGCCAGAAATTGGAAACAACCTACATTCAAAGACAGAGAGGAACAGAGAGAAAAATGGAAATCAATCATGAGAGCTGGAGAGATGGCTCAGAAGTTAAGAGCACACTGGCCACTCTTCCAGAGGTTTGGAGTTCAATTCCCAGCAACCTCATTGGTGGCTCACAACCATTTCTAATGATCTGGTGCTCTCTGCTGGCGTGCAGGCATACATGCAGGCAGAACACTATACATACTAAATAAAAAAAAATCAAATTCACAGACAAATGGATGAACCTAGAAAAGTCATCCTGAGTGAGGTAACCCACACCCAGAAAAAAAAGCAGTATTTGTTTATATATGGATATTAGCTGTTAATCCAACAACAACCAAGATACAATCCACAGAACTGGAGGCTAGGCAGAGTGTGAAACTATTAGGAAAGGGAAATAAGAACTAGATGGGTGGGGGAGGAGCTGGCATGGGAACATCAAGTGGGGGAGGAACAAGGTACAGGAAGATGAGGGATAATGGGAAGAGACAGGTAAAACTTAGGGGCATTTTAGGGGTAGTATAGAAACCTAAAACAGTTTAAGATTACTAAAATATATACATCTATGAAGGCGAGCTAAATGATCACCAAGTAACGAAGACAGATCCCCAACTGGCCATCTCTCTCTTTTTGCTTTTTCGAGACAGGGTTTCTCTGTAGCTTTGGAGCCTGTCCTGGAACTAGCTCTTGTAGACCAGATTGGCCTCGAACTCACAGAGATGCGCCTGCCTCTGCCTCCCGAGTGCTGGGAATAAAGGCATGTGCCCAGCTTATCTCTTGTCACCAAATGAAGTTTCCAGTACCAGAACTGGGTAACATCTAATTGAGTTGTTGGCTAAAGAGGATCCACAAACAACCCAGGCTGTTGCCAGGACAAAAGGTTGTTCTTAACTGAGGACAAGGACTCATAGCTGAAGACAATACCCACACAAATCATTCGACACAGAGACTTCACCCCTAGGTTCTAGCATTTTTGGTACAGGAAGGTACTCTGTCATGCTACCAAAAGAGGCATGTACATGCCAACCTAGCTACAAACCCTGCCGACGGACCTCTGGAAGAGCAGCCAGTGTTGGTACCAATGCTGCAAGGTATGCCAGTGCAATGGTGGCACAAAGCCTGTGGGAGCAACCAACCAGTATCTGACTACAGTCCCACTCCGTGAGACAGAACCCATAACCAATACTACTTGGGTGACCAAGAATCTGAGACTAGAGAGCCTAGGGACCTAGCCTAGGGTAAAACCAATACTGGTCTTTAACAAGAAAAAAGTAGCAAATGACTCCTAGTAACATTCCTCTATAATCATAGATCAGTTCCTTGAGCTTCCTCCAGCAACAGAAGGAAACAAAGAGACCCATAGACAGAGATAATTCAGTTCTCAGCCCAGGGAACCATGCAGAAGAGGAGAGTCTAAGAACCAAAGGGAATGGAGGATACCAAAACCAGACCCTCTAAATCAACATGATCAAACCACAAACGAACTTAGAGATTGAGGCAGCATACACAGGGCTTGCATGGGTCTGCATCAGGTCCTTTGTATGCATGCATATATATATAACTTATGGCTTCCAATTTAGTGTTTATATGAGATTCCTTAATGTGCAAATGAGTGGGTGTTTACTGTACCTCCTCTAGGGCTCTTTTCCTTCTGTTTTGTCCGACTCTGATGTTTTTTTGTGCTATATTTTATTATTTTTCCCTTAGAAGACTGTATTTTCTAATGAAACAGAAAGGGAGTAGATTCAGATGGGAGGATCTGAGAAAAGGGAAAGCAAGCAAAAAACCCACACACACACACACACACACAAAACAAAACCCAAAGCTTTTTGCAATTGCAAAGTCCATTTCTTTCCACTATTTCTCACTGTGTGAATTTCAAACTGTCAACACCAACTTTAGAATCCTATAATTAAAGATATTTTCTATTGTCTTTTAAGCAATTTTTTTTTTAACCAAAGTTGTTTATAGAGGGTTCATTCAGCAACCCCACCTCTAACCTGCTAGGCCCAATCCCGGCTTTCAATTACTGCATACTCTCTTCCTTTCAGATACATTGCTGTCAACTTATTTTCTGCATTCTAACTCAAATATTCTCTCAAGTATCCTCACATCAGGTTTCCATTATGTATTCTTCACACACACACACACACAAAATTATACAATAAGATACAATTATACATACAAATTGTACCATATATAATTGTATCTACTCTCCAGAGAACTTACTATAGTCTGTAGTGCTATATTTACATAATTGTTTTAGCTAAACAATCTGTAAAATACACGAGAACAAGGAGTCTACCTGCCTTGTTCTCCCACTAAAACCCAGTACTGACTTGCCAGGCAGCAAGCCTTCCAATTTCCAGTCAAGAATGAAAACAGGAAAACAAGGCAAACTGAAGCCTAAATCTGGATTATGTTCAATGAAAATCCTTTTACTGAGCTAGATATAGAGCCATCTTATTTTCTCTAAAGATTAAAAATAGTCACTTGATGTGAAAAGTTTGGTCAGGGCTTGCGTTTTGTAATAAGCCAAATGCTAGAAAGCAATTTTCCTTAATAAAATAAAACACTCAATGTCAGTTAAAGACCTGAACCATCCACTGAAACTGGGACCTGTAAATGGTCACCCAGTTTTTAAGACTGGCTCTAGCAAACTTTAAAGAAAGCAATGTTGCACAGTTAAATGTCTTGAGTTCTTTTACTGTGTACTATTTTATTGTCTTTTATTGAATACACATTTGTTTTACTGCCAGTCAGTCCAGATAAACAAGTCTATAAACAAGATACTAAACTCTGCTTTTGGCAGATGTCAAGATAACCTGTGCAGATTAAAATGATGTATTTCACCCTAAGAAATGGTTTTCAATCATACAAATTTTTTATGAAAAATAACTGTCCAAAATCATTCTCCCAGCTTTTAACACATTTTCAGAGTAACTCTTGAAAAAAAATTCAAAAATACTACCATAAAAATATGTCAATACCATATGGCTTTATGAAATAACTTCTAATTTTTTTATTTTTATTTAAAAAGGTTCCCAAGTTTTAAATAAACTGCTAGCAATGTTTTCTTCACTTAAAAGTGCATATATCTGGGGACAGGACATACATAACCTTTTAAACAAATAATGATTTTTACAAATTAACACACACACAAACACTTAAAATATTTTGAGGCAAAGTTTTTCCAACAAGTCATCCATATTTCCCCCCATATTTTTCTATAGCCTCTGAATTATCAATGCTTTGGCAGTTTTAAGACATATCACAGTCTCCACCAAGAGCTGCTGACAACAATGAGGTCCTTGGAGATGACAATGGTCTTGATGGCCCAGTCTGAATAGATATGTTACTGGACTGACTCTCTAAATCCGAGGCAAAGGTGCTTTCTTCTCTTACATCAAGAGTTTGTTCAACTGAGACTGCTGGTGGTACGCTATTATCCAAGGTCCGGCTGGTACTCAAGTCATCAGTAAGTGCAGTAACATCACATTCCTTATCCAGGACACCAAGCTCATCTTCTATTGTGACAACATCCCTCGTTTCAAAGGCTTCCAAGGAAGGAGTCAGAACTTCACTGTGGAAAGGCTGTGGAAGATGACCATCGCTGCATTCCACAGCTGCCTTGGCTTCAGGGTCCTTGTCACTGTCACTGTCGATGGTTATGACAACTGGGGACCGGGAAGTCGTATCTCCATGGTGCTTCTTATGCTTCTTCTTATGCTTCTTCTTCTTCTTCTTATGGTGTTTACCCGTGTCAGTAGCTTTTCCTTCATAAACTATCTCCACACTCAGGCTTCGTGTCCGCCTCTTCCTCCTCTTGTGTTTTGTCTCTCTGTCTGATGATCGGCTATCTGAAAAGCTGTCACTCTCATTTTTATAATTTCCATCAAGTTTTGATGATTTTTGGTAGTGACTGTCCTTCACTTTGGAAGCACAATCACGAGACTGTTGAGCCACTTCATTAGTACCTTCCAAATGCCGGGTTTTGTACTTTCGTTTCCCTCCAGGCTTTTCGTTTCTCACCCGGTCAGGCCCAGTAGATGTAGTCCTTGACCTACTACTGGACACGCTTCTTGATCTGTGTCTTTCATAGTAGTAGTATTTCCTTTCACTGTGATTCTTCTTCCTAGCATTTGTTCTTTCAGAAAAAGACTGAATTCTGAATTCTGGACTTGAAGACTGTCTAGAATAATGGGCTCTTGAAAGAGTCCTTTTCCTGTATGACGACTCATAACCATCTCTGTCCTTGTTTCTACTATAATAAGTGTATTCCCACTTATATTTGCTTCCATAATTATTTCTCAAATAATAGCGATCTCGATTTCTGCTTCGTGATCTTCTTTTGCCATGATCACTGCTACGAGATCTTGATCTGCTGGTGCTTCCGCTACTCAGAGAAAGTGTCTGGCTTCTTCTTGACCAGCTACTATCTCTAGTTCTGGATCTCTTTTTGTCCCTTCTTGCTCTAGGTCTGCTACTACTCTCCCTACTTCTGGATCGTTTACTCTTCATTCTTTTCTTCCCATGATGCTTCCTATGATTCCTCTGATCATGCCCACTTCTGCTCTGGGAACGTGAGTCTGAACTTCTCGATCTTCCCCTCTTTCGGTGTCGATTGATATATGGGGAAGAAGCTCTGTCTCCTCTCGTGGAAGAACTGTCTCTGGGAGTTGATGTAGATCGTTTCTCTTCTTTCTTTGATTTTATTCTTGTATCAGAATCACAATGGCTTTTACTCACTTGTTCATCCTTTCCAAGAACAGAACGTGGAGATGAACATCGACAAACATCACTATCATCAGAACTGTAAGACTGTTCTTGTTCTTGTGTCTTCACCGTTTCCATTTTCTCATAAGAGCCCAACTCCTCAGAATCAGAAGACAGCTCAACAAGTTCTGGGGTCCTTTCAGCTAGTGGCTTAACAAAGCCAACAATGACACAATTATCTGATGAGGAGTCACTGTCATTATTTAGGTCATCATTCGTCTGTACTCCCTGTACCTGAGAGGTGGCTCCTGTGGGAACAAGTTCTTCATCTGAACTGTCTGATGAATTTAAAAGGGAAGACATTCCAACATGCACTTGCTCTGAACTTGAGTAAGATGGTCCGGGAGTTTCATCATCCCATGGTGCCTGCCTAACAGTGGATACATTCATATCCAGCTCTTGAGTCTCAGTCTCATCTGGTGATATTGTTATGACTGAAGAATCAGAATGGCTGCCTTCTTCAGATGAAGGAGGGCAATCATAATTAGCATGCTGGTCAAAAGCTGCCATGTTGAAAGGAGATCGAGCAAAACTGATAAATTCATGTATAAAATGCTCAGTTCGATTAAGCAAAAATGGTCTTAAGTCAGAAACAAATGCCTGACTCTCCAAATCATAGCGAGTAACATTACTCATAATGATGTGCTGGACAATATTGACTAAAGATCCATGGGCTCCAAAAAGAACTGTAAGCTCACGTTTTAACCAAGGAACTAACCTATGAAGGCAAGCGGGATTTCTACGGAAGAACTCAGCTGAAATATCCCTGTAGCGGCCACCATCTTCAATGCTTCTAACTCGAACACCAGCACGATAAAGAGTTCGTCTAAAATTAATAATATCTTGTTCTTGAATTTTCCGCAAAGATCTTTCATCTGCAGTAGCTGTCCTTCTTAATGCCATCTGTCTCATAAACTGAGGAATTTCAACTTCTCTAGGTCTTGCTGAGATGCCTAGCCCTTCAAACAGTACTCCACTGTCTGGTGGGGTAGTTGTTCTTCTATTTATGGCACTACTAGATGAGTAAAGGGAAGCATTCCGTTCTCTTGTCATAGTTGTTCGGTAGCGGAATCTTCGAACCTCAGGAGCAGTAAAAGAACCATTATATGAAGGCCTTAGGACATATTCCTTGAAGTCATCTTCAGCCCTCACAGAATGGAAAATAGAATCAAAGGGCTGTTTACATAGTGGACATTCAGCTTTGTTTTTTGACCACTCTTGCACACAGCGAAAACAAAACTTATGCAGGCATCGATCTAAGTAAGACACATTATCAAATCTGTCCAAGCATATAGGACACTTAGAATCAGGAGATGCATCAGCTGGGACTGTCTGCTGCAATTTGCTAGTACCAGCTTTAGGTGAAAAGTTATCCATTTTAAATTCCTTAGCAGCCGAGGCCATCATCTGTAAAAGGGAAAGAAATATATCAGTAACTCAATAAAAGGGAGGGTAACTAAAAAAGGACTCTGTTTATACTTAGGCAAAACCAAATGGTTTAATATAAAAAAAAGTACAAAATAAAAGCATAACAACATAGCAATTAAAGCACAAGCTCCGAGATCTTATTTCCTAGGATAAAATCCTCTTCTGTACCCTCAAGTGTTACTATCTGTACTTTAATTTCACCTGTAGGTCAGACTTTCCAGTGTGCACTTAAGTATTTGACACAAATATAGAAACACAAAAGCAAATGAGCACCTATGTCCCCACTCAGACTTAATAAGTTACATTTTCAGAGATTCTGTTATTTCTGATATAATGACCACTGTTTCCTTCTAGACTTGCTTATATCTATATAAAAAAAAAACCACACCTCTTGTCCGCAAATGTTATTTTCATGTATGGTTTTATATTTTATACACACTCACGCACCTGTATTACCATGGTCTAACTATAATATATGCTTCTAATACCATAGCCTATTTAGTAACAATTTAACTACTGGGTGTTTACGTTTCTAAAATAATCTATGAAATAATTTACGTGCACTCAATTTGTTTTATATGAAACATGACATTTATTTTTCTGAAATAGTTTCTATAAAATACACATGAGGATGTTCACCTCATGTTTAAACCAATACTATAGTTTTCAGTGAAAGCTTTACTAAAAACTGGTCTTTCAGTTTAAAAGCACAGGAAGGTAGCATGTGGCTCCAAGGGCTGAGGAAATGTCAGCTGTGGTGATATCACGAGGACAGCCAGCCAGCAGCAGGACTACCACATGTTCAATCACTGATCATTTCTAAGTATTTCTTTTCGTTTTGAGACAAGGTTTCCCTGTGTAGCTACAGCTATCCTGGAACTCATTCTGTAGATTGGCTGGACTTGAACACATAGAAGTCTGCTTGCCTTGCCTCCCAAGTGCCAGGATTAAAGGTGTGAGCCACCACTGCCCAGCATTTCTAAGAGCCTGTCATAGCTGCTTTTGTTGTTGTCTTAGTTTGGTTGAGCTGGGTCTTGCTATGTAGCCCACACTGACCTTCAAAACATAGGGTATTGCTCCTATCTCTGCTTCCTGAGTTTTATGACTGTTAAGAGCAAGCCACCAGACCTAACCTTCATTTTTTGCCAAATCTAAAAGTGAAACCACAAGGTGTATCGTATGTTTGATGTCTCCTTTCTTACTGTCTGCATCCGCATCACGAGAATGTTAATGATCAGTTTTCTTTACATATATCATATCAGGCTGTAGCTTACAAAGTGAGTTTGTTGGAGCTGAAGTCAAATATCCATTGTATTTCAGTCCTCTCTGTAAAGCCTTTCTTATACTCTACTTTTATACTAACTATCTTGTACATACTGAAAAAATTCTGTCCTTTAGATTTCTCTGGGTACTCATCTTCCACTCTCATAGGAAACTCCATCACTACTCAAATGCTAAGTTGGCTGAATAATAAAATTATTACTTCCTAAATAATCTACTCACTGATCTGAAGCAAAAAAAAAAAATCAAAAATACTTAAAAAACCATCTCTGGAACACAGATTTTCCGAATTAAACCATGTTCACTTCAGGCATTTTGACTTTCTCAGAAAGATACTTAAGAGAAAGACAATTAATCAAAAAAAAAAAAAAAAAAAGCAAAGCACGGGCTGGAGAGTTGCCTCAGAGGTTAAGAGCACGGGCTATTCTTCCTGAGGTTCTGAGTTCAATTCCCACCAGCCACATGGTGGCTCACAACCATCTGTAGTGAGATCTGGCGCCCTCTTCTGGCCTGCAGGCATATATGCAGGCAGAATATTTTATGTATAATAAATAAATAAAGCTTTAAAATATATTTTAAAAAAATGCTTCCTTAATGGTCCATGTATTTCCAGTCTTCTATTCAAAACTTTTCACTGGTCTTGGAAAGTGGATTACAGATACATAATACTAATTGCTTTTTGCTTTTTATTAATTATTTATGTGGTTCTGAGGAATGGAATCCAGGGTCTCAAAAATGTTACCAACAAGCCCCAGCCCAAGCACTTCTGAACGTACTCAAACTTTCAACAGTATCACAAAACTTCAGTATTTCCCTCTGCGTATAATAATCAACCCATTCAGAAAAAAGTTTTTTTAAGTCATTTAAAAAGAAAGAGAAAACCTTGTAGGATGAAAGACAGTTTGTGCTCAGAGCAAACAAATGGCAAAGAGGGAAGGCACTGCAAACGCTATGAGACAAGAGCTGACAACCAGGCAGGCTTCAACTAAAACTAGCTTCAAAACCAGAGGAACCTGCAGTGCTGACTTTAGTTGGCCCCTCAACATAATGGATTAGAGTTGAAAAAAGTGATCAGTAAATTTCAAGATATAACACATTTTATCTTAATTTGCTTATTTGGAAGGAAGAATTTTAGTGTTTACTAAACATTTCTAATTCGAAAGAAATTTACAACTCAGACCTTGGAATGTATGTAGCTCAGTGGTAGGCCTGTCTGGTACAGGTAAGGCAGTCCTGGTTTCTATTCCCAGTACCATAAAAGAAAAACAAAGGAAAAGAAATCACAACTCAGAATTAATTAAAGGATACTAGACTGCAAACTCCAAACATCAATGAAGTATACTTTTTGAAAAATTGAAACCTTAAATCTTTCCTAATTTTGAGAAACATATTTCTTTGACAGCATAAGACTAAAGACTGACCAACAGGTAAAAATAACAATTAGATTTTTCTTGTATTTCCACTCAATATATTTAGCTACACAATACAGTGCTAATTAGAAACATAAAATATCAATCTAACGGTAATAAGATTATCTGTTCAAAAATCAGCACTAAATATTAAAATTGATTGTTAAACTATAAATGAAGTAGAATCATTGTGTGACTTAGCAATTCATCTGTTAGTACTTACTCAAAAGAAAATACAATATACACCCAAACAAAACTCTCAAGTCACAGATTAGTTACTGGTATCTCAAATGTGGTCATTGAAATGTCATGTCCATCAACTGACGGATTAACAAAATGTAGTTTGGTACTATCAACACAGTCAAACCCAGGCTGGGGAAGCCACTGGCTCAACGGGAGAACTGATGATTTTGCTAATGCTTCTCTCAACCTTGGTCAGAGCCATTTTTTTGTAATGCAGAGACTTATTACTGGTCACCGAAGCACTGAGAATAAAAAAAACTGTGAGTGCCTGACAACTCAGGAGCTGTGGTCACCTGCACAAGCTCAAGCCAGTTAAAAATTACAGCACAGGGCTGGGGAGCTATCCCCTGCAAAGGATCCAGGCTGAGTTCTCATACCAACATGGCGGCTCACAATCATCTTTAACTCCAGTTCCAGAGAATCAAACTCTGTGTGTGTGTGTAATACTCTCAAAGTCCCACCCTGAGGCCATACAGATGGTTGATGGCTGGCTACTGGTAGGTTGCCCATGCCCCCAGTATATCCATACAGCCAGGTATGCATAAGGCAGCACTAACCGGACTCAGTGGGTTATATAAAAAAATTATGTACAGAAAATTACTTAGCAATAACAAGTATGAAGTACTGATTCTACAACATAACATTCTAATAAATGAAAAACAAAACACACACACAAAAACCCATATACTATATGGTACCATTCATAAAATGACCAAAACAGTTCAATCTATAAAGAGGAAAAGATTATTTGAGCTGGTAATGGGATTTCTTTCTAGAAAGATGAAAATGTCCCATAATTAGATCCGGATGATGACACATACCTAGGTAAATACACTAACAATCACACTGGGATAGCTAGAAACCTGAAATGGGAGATTTGCACAAGAAGTCCTTATTTAGGTGGCAAATATGGAAATATTTATATTTTATATTTCAGGATTTTCTTCTTTTCGAAGAAGCCTCTACCCAAGAAGCCTAAGGTTTAGGACTACAAATCAGCTCCCCCAGAGCAGATGAACCTGCTCTGCTCCTACTCCTTTTTTTTTGGTTTTTCGAGACAGGGTTTCTCTGTGGCTTTGGAGCCTGTCCTGGAACTAGCTCTGTAGACCAGGCTGGCCTTGAACTCACAGAGATCCGCCTGCCTCTGCCTCCCAAGCGCTGGGATTAAAGGTGTGCGCCACAAGCGCCTGGAAGCTCCTACTTCTAAAACAGCCAAATCCAAAACTTAAGGAAGCACTGAACTTTGCCTTTCCTGAATCTACAAATCTGTAGATTCTAACAAAGATAAAACCCTTTATGCCATAATTTGGGGGAAATTTCAGAAAACAGGATCAAACATATCCAGGGAAAATAGGTACAGATAAAGAATCAGAACTGAAATTTAATGAAAGCTAGACTAGGAGTTTGGAAAACTGCATGAATTTTATGGTTTTCTTCCCCCCTCCCCCCTTTAAAGTAAAGACTTCTATAAAAGTTATCTTCTATAGTATTCCTTAAATTATCACTGGACAGAGAATTTAACCATCTGACTGTACTTTAGCAATGTTAACTTTAATGTAGCATCAGTCAATACTGAGTATTGCCACTGTAGGGTGGTGGGGTAGGGAAGAACCAAACAATTCTCATTATGGACCCCTGGCTGACCTGCAACTCAGATCTGCCTGCCTCTGTCCTCTGAGTGCTGGGATCAGAGGCCTGTGACACCATATCTGGTTAGAATCACCAACCACTTCTTAGTTTGAAACCAAGCTGGGACAAAGTTATTTCTCAAATATTCTCAACTCTAAAATGGAATACTAGTAGTCGTTTGAAAGAGGACGAAAAAAGGTTGTGTGAAGGGATGTAATTCATGTCACTCAGCACAGTGCTGGACGGATAGGAAGAACATGGTAAATTTTGACCGTCACAGTAACTGACAGGTTTCCAGAATAGTCAATAGCAAATTAAGTAATAACAATTATGCTTAATGTATCTAAGCAAAGCAGTTAATAACGTTCACAAGTAGATAAACGGGAACAATGACTGTTAAAAGCAATCCGGGCTCTACCTGCAAATCTGAGTAGTTTAATCATCTAAAAGTTGTATGACATAAATGACCAAATTTAATTTCTTCTTGGAGGTGGGGGTAGTGGTTTCAAGACAGGGTTTCTCTGGGTAGCACTGGCTGTCCTGGAACTCACTCGGTAGGCTACCTCCCGAGTGCTGGGATTAAAGACTTGGGCTAGAATTTCAAGTACCACTAATAAAAAAGAATTTATTGGAGACTGGGACCCTGGGACACCCTACAGTCCCAGCACACTGGAAGATGAAGGCAAGAGAGTCAGAAAAGCAAGGTCATCATCCTCTGCTACATAAGGAACTCCAGACCAGTCTTGGCTACAAGAGACCCTGACCAAAAATGGGGGATGAGCAAGCATTGGAATTGTATTTGCTGCGAAAGCCACTCACTCCAGATAAGTATGACTGTGGCCAACAGCAGAGCTTTTCATGTACTAAAATCCAAACCCTCAAATCCTTCCAAACAACAATCTCTACTTATTAGTGGCCTTAGGCACTTGTTTCTCGTCTTTTTCTTTTCTCTTAATCTAGAAATGTGCTCACCAAAAATGCTTCCCAGTTTCCTTCTTAAACCTCTGTGCTAACAGGAGGGCGGTGGTGGCGCACCTTTAATTCCAGCACCAGAAGATCTATGCGAGTTCGAGGCCAGCCTCGTTTACAGAACGAGTTCCAGGACAGCCAGAGATACACAAAGAAACCCTGTCTGGAAAAACCAAAAACAAAAGAAAAGAAAAAAGAAAGAGAAGAAAAATCTCTGTGCTCACCTCCTCACTGGCCCGCTCTAGTCGACAAATCAGAAACCACCAGGCCAGGAAAGCAGCACTAACTAAATGGGTGCTGTGGTCACACAACCCCTGTCCACATGTGGAACACTGCACAACTCCACTAGTCTTAGTGTCTTCCTTAGCCTTAAACGGCCGGCGCGGATGGAAAGACAACCACACCATGTAAGTTACATAACCTGAGCAACTGAAATGCTACTCCCATTTCACAGACAGGGTCCCGGCTGGGGACCTGCCAAGGTCACACTTCCCAGCGGTGGCAGCTGCTCTGCTTGGACACACAACTCCTTCCAGTATCGAGTCAAGCTCGCGCCCCTCGGGCGGCGCGGCGAGACACTCCCCTCCTTCGCCCACCGCCGCCGAGCCACAGGTGACCCGCTACCGTGGCGACGTCGCGACCCCGGCCCTCGGAGGCCCAGGCCGTAGCCTTGTTCCCGCAGCCGCCGACCCCACGCCCATTGTTCCCAGCCGGCTCACCTCCGAGGACGCGGTCGCAGGCCCCGCTGGGCCGCCAGAGGCCAGCTCCCGTCGGCCCAGTAAGCTCGGCCGGTGGCGGCAGGATCCGCGAAGGCGTACCCGGCGGCTTCGGCGCCTCCCGTCCTCAGCAGGCGCAGGAGGGGGCGCCTCTCCCTCCTCGCGAGACAGCGGAGACCCCGGCGGCGGCGGCTGCGACCCCTGTGACGTAGAACGCTCATCACCGAAGGCAGTTTGGGGGCGGAGAGAAAGCGAGACCCACCCCCCGGCCCGTCCCACCCCCGGCCCGGCGCATGCGCCGCGGGCAGGTCCCGCCGGGGGCGGGGCCTGGCGCGCCCACACCAGACCCTGCCCTGCCCCCACCACGGGCGGCGCCCGTCTTTGGGGAGGCGAGGCACCAACTCAGTAGCCACTGCCAAAGGGGCGGAAACCCGACACTCGAAACTTAGACAAGCTGCTCGGGCTCTCCCTAGTGTAACAAGGATTGCACTGAGCTCCCACAGCGCCCTCGTCCTCACGTCTTTTTTCAGCTGGGATGAGCCCCAGGCGCCGAGCACTTCTGCAGCCATGACCTTTCTCCCAGCCGCCTGCTTCCCACTTCCCGACATCTAGACTAACACTGAATCTGACACCTCGGCGCCCCAAGCCGCGCAGCCCCGGGCCTGCCAGCCAGGCCGCCCCGGCGAACACAGCATCCTCGGGCTCAACTGCACGCTCGCCTGCCAAACTGCCTTGCTTGGGGCTTAGCATGCCACACTTGCTGAGGTCCTAGACGATAAACGTCGCGTCAACACTTGTTGACTGGCAGATCCACCATGCGGGTAACATTTTAAAACGCCACATATTTAAAAATATTTCCAGCAGTAAGCGACAGTATTCTGACTAGTCGTTCTTGATGAACGGCCGAATTAAGTTTCCAGCGATTCTTTAGTTATATAAACGAGTGGATATTGTTCATGCCAAACATAAACATACGAACGTCTATCCACATTCTGTGGAAACGGATGCGGGTGTGGGACCCAACTTTTAATTCTTCCAGCGTAACTATTTTCAAATAAACTTACATGCACACGATGGCATGCTATTTTGCGTTAATATCGCACTGCAACTAGAGAAAACGAGTTGAGAAATGCCCATGTAAGCGCAAAAAAAAAAAGCGCGATTTTAACATTTTTCTCTTTTATTTCCTCCGTTGCCTGAAAGGCGGGCTAGGCCCGGATCACGTGACGCGCTCCAACTCTGGGCGGAAGCGCGCCTGGAACCGCGGAAAGATGGCTGCTGCAGCGGGGTGGACGGCGCCCGGGAGCGGGCTCTAGGGTTCACGCCACCCCGTCCCCGCCGCTCCCTTACCATGAGGCCAGTGAGTCGCCGCACCCTGGACTGGATTTACTCCGTGGTAGGTAACCCGGGCGTTGGAGCTCCACAGTGCCACATCCCACGGCCCGCAAGCCGAAGGCCGACTGTTTGCTTGCAGTTCGGAACCCCAAAACCCATTCCTAACTTGAGCGTTTACGCCCAGCTCTCAGCTCCTCCTCTTCCTGGAGGACACGCTCTTCCGCCCCTGACGTCAGGGCTGCGGGGCCTCTTGGCCCGGAGGCTGCCTGTGAGTGACTCTGACGATCTGCTCCCACCTGTAGCTAGTAATCTGGCGTAAGCAGAGAATGGACCCAGCGCATTGATTTTTTTTTTTTTTTCGTTTCTTTCCCCTTTAGTTGCTACTTGTGATCGTCTTGCTTTCCTGGGGATTCGTCATCTATGCATCAACTGTAGCTGCACGACGACAGCTGCAGAAGGAGTTTCCAGACAAATTCTTTGAAATGAATGAACTTTGGTAATTTTTAGCAAACGCAGTTTTCCCCAAATGGCACCTATGTAGACTTAAAAGTAAAATTCACAATACAGATTGCGTATTGTCTTTTGTGATAAGCGTTAACATGCTAATTTTTTAAAGAGATGGAACAGCCGTTTTTGTATCAGGTCATAGATTTTCATTCTAGTGCTTCAAACACTTCATATCCTTGTAGCACGATTAATTAAAAACCCAGAGACAGATAATTGGGGTTCAACCTGAAGGTCAGAAAAGCAAAACAGCCAGCCACTGATCCTGCCTTCAGGAACCTCAGAATGAGACTGTGTGAGAGCTGTCTTCACCGTCTTCTATTCCTCTCTCGTGCTGAGATTAAAGGTGTGCACCACTACCACCCAGTATCTATGACAAACTAATGTGGCTACTGGGGTTAAAGGTGTATGTCACCAATGCCTGGTCTGTAAGGCTGATCGGTGTGACTATTTTACTCACTGATCTTCTGGCAAGCTTTATTTATTAAAATACAAATGAAGCCGGGCAGTGGTGGCGCACACCTTTAATCCCAGCACTAAAGGCAGGAGGATCTCTGTGAGTTCGAGGCCAGCCTGGGCTACAAGAGCTAGTTCCAGGACAGGCTCCAAAGCCACATCCTGTCTCGAAACAACAACAACAAAATACAAATGAAATACATATCCTCTTGCCAAATCAGTACATAAACAAATCTATTGTGACTGAAACGTATTTTACATCCTGTTTATCAAAGAGGAAAAAAAGTAGCTGATGGCTCTGTTTAGTATTTGTCTTTTTACTGTTATTCTCAAATTGGATGACTTTGGAAAGAAAATAACAACACTCTGAGAATAAGCTTTATTAGTTACTTTTCCAGGAAACAGATTCAGTAAATACAGCACTATCTCAAGAGCCTTTTGCTATTACACAAGTCTTTTTAAGTTTTTATGTGCTTTTTAATGATGGTGATCAGGAAAATCTTTCATTGGTGGAATTACTTCTCCAGTCTCCAAAATTGTATCACCCTAGGAAAAACAAGTAAACGTTTAATAAATTTTTTTCATTAAATATACATTTCGTTGTAAAATATTTCAAATTGACTATAAACATATTTCACCTTTCGTTAACTCGAAATTAAGCCAGGCATGGTGGTGCACACCTTTAATCCCAGCACTCTAGAGGCAGAGGTAGGTAGATGTCTGTAAGTTTGAAGCCAGGCTGGTCTATATAGCAAGTTCCAGAACAGACAAGACTATCCTATAGGGGCCCTATCTCAAAAAACCAAACAAACAAACAAAAATTTATTTTCCATTTTACTTAAAACATTTCAATTTGGGGGCTGGAGAGATGGCTCCAGCCGGTGGTTAAGAGCACTGCTGCTCTTCCAGAGAACCCGGGTTCAATTCCCAGCACCTACATAGCAGCTCATATGCCTGTGACTCCTGATCCAGGGGACCTGGTACCCTCATACAGACATACATGCAGGCAAAACACCAATGTACATAAAATAAAAATAAATAATAAAAAACATTTCAATTTGGATGCTATATTTTCACCTATACTGATATATATAAAGCTAAAAAATAAATTATTGCATTAGAACTTAAAAATTAAAAAGGTATAGATGTAATAAAGTATATATTTAAACTGTATAATACAATTTTGAAGTATGGATACACTTGAGAGAGCCAGATAATAACACACAGCATTGTAAGATTTAGTATTTTATTCCTTCCATCTACTCTCAACCTCCACCTCCAGTTTTCAGAAAGAGATTAAGTCTGGATAGGTGCTCATTGTACTCTTTCATGCTCAGACATTGCATGGAGAAGCTATTATGCTCTGGCATTCATTTTAATAAGGACTGAGCCCAAACAGACTGCAGAGGACAGCCTAGCCGACACTAGCCTGTCACCTCAGGAGAGAGAAAGCGAGTTCTGTTAAGCCAGAGACTTGCAGCAAACACTATCATGGCTTGTTCTAGTCTAAATTAGATGGCCATTCTGCAGTTTCTCAAAAGGGAAGATTCTTGGAAGTGCTCAACAACATGGAAACAGGAAAGAACCACTGTAGCAAAAAAACCCCTGATAAGGTCTTCAGAACAGGGCCAGGCCTTAGCCTTTGTACATGAATGGCAAAATAAACACACAATTAGATAACCAGGCAAGCAAGAATACTAATTAGTCAACTGACAAAACCAGTAAGTGAACGTCCTGTTTTGAGTCTACTTAGGGTCCGACACACATCCATTACATGTAAGTAGTTTCCTGCTATTTTCTGAAGCAGAGTTCCGATAGGGACAGTTAGCCAATTTTGATGGCTCTCCCTAACAGTCTCTTGTTGCATTTGATAACAGACCACTGTCACATATGCTACTTAATGGAAGTTTTTGAATTTACAGTTATGGCGGTTCACTCATTAGTTGTAAGCAGAGATAGACACTATATTTTAGCATACTAAACAATAGCCTCTCCAACAACCAATTGATAAAAATACCAATTGATAATATATATGTATATTGTTTCTATGAGGACCTAAAAATTAAAGCAGCATCGACACAATAAAGTGCATATTTAAACTGTATAATATAACTTAAGTGTGGATATACCTATGAGACCATTGCCACAATCAAGAAATAATACATATCATTACAAGATTTAGTATTTTATTCCAAAATACTAAATTTTTGTTTTTGAGATAGGAACTCATTATATAGCCCTGGCTGTCCTGAAACATACTATGTAGGCCAAGCTGGCTTCCAACTCACAGAGAGGAGTTCTGGGGTTAAAGGTGAGCACCAACACACCCAATTTAATTTAAATTTGAATTAACAAAAGGTGTCCTTTCAGACTTATGCTGTAGTTAAGCTTAGCTTTACCCATGAAAAGCTGGGGATTCCTTCTGCTCTAGGGCAGTCAAGGTCATAAAACAAGGTTAAGAAATACAGCTTCCACGTCTCATTTTCAAATTCAGTTGCTACTTCATACTATCCTTTTTCTTCCTCCAATAATGCACAAACACACTTAAGCTGACAATAAGAAAGGGTCATTTTATCCCAATGAACCTGGCAATCACTTGTAGAATGGGAAGGGATAATGTACAAGTGAAAACTTGAAGTTTTGAGACTTACTGGGAATATCCTGGGTTTTGTGTCAACGATGCCATATGGTTTTGCCTGCAATAAAAACAATTCTGTGTAAATTAGAGTGTTAGAATTTCTTCTGAAAAATGTTGGATCTTATCCCAAATTTCCCTAGAACTCTGGCCCACATTACTGTTAATAATTCAACATCTCTGCTTATGTCACTAGGCATCTCAAAGTTTGCTACACGCACAACTGAACTTTCCCTTGCTCCACAATTGCTTATCCTCATGCATGTTCCCTGTCTTGGCTAATGGCACCTGTATTCCCTTAGTGCTAAAAGCCAAAAGGCTTAACTCCCCAGCAGATCCTTCTGGAACCACTTTGAAAATATACCTTGCATCCAAGTGATTCTCTTCAGCTAACGGGACCTCCATTGCCCATGCTTCTTGATGTTTTTGCCAGGACTGCTCCAATGGCACCTACTGGGCACCTGGCTTCTACCAACACCCAACAACACAGCCAGCATGGTCCTTTCAACATGGATCGCATCTTAGCTCAAAGTTTCATAATCCTTAGAGAAGAAGATGGAGTACTTGCTGTGATCTCTAAACCCTCCATGATCTCACCCCTGGCTAACTATCACTCTCTCCCTCAGTGCACCTTAGTCACAATGGCTCCCAAGCTATTAGGCATATTGATAAAGCCTGCTGTGTCCCAGGGCTTTTGTGTTCATTGATTCCTTTACCTGAAATGCACTCCTGGCTATCTGCTTGTTCCCCCACCTCATTCCAATATTAAGACCCTTTTAGTGTTATTTCTACAGAAAGGCCCAATTAAAACAGCAGCTCCCTGTCTTTATTCCTTTACCCTGCTCAATTTCTCTTCTAGAGAACTGATCACCTCTTATAACCATACATGCCTCTTAATCGTGCACAGTATCCAAGACTAGAATAAGCATTTCATGAGGCAGGGACAGAAACTGCTGTGTATACAGCTATAACTCCTATTTACAGTGCTTTGCATATAAGAGGTGCTTAATATGTAAATGCAGAACAAATAAGTTCATAAAGCATGTATGTCTGTCTGCACAAGACACTATACCAAAATATTTAAAAGATTATTGGCCTGGTAAAAGACAAGTGAACAAGATCGTGAGAGAAACTTAGACTATGATACGAGGAAAGTAAAATGTCTTTATGAACTGTGGCCAGGGCCAGAGAGGTGACTCCAGGTAAATAACAGAAACCTGACTAATGAGTTCCATCTATAGAAGCCACATGAAAATGAAAACCAACCCCACAAACATACAGGACAGCTGTACCCTACCCACACATTAACAATACATATTTAAAATTTTTAGAACTGTGGCCAAAGTCAAGAAGATATTAAGTGTCTTCAGAGAGATGTAGAATTCAGTTCTGAAACAAGTGTTATTACAATGAAGCTGCAGGATTTATCTGTACAAACCAGGAGAAAGAATAAAAGGCAAGTGGCCCTAGACCCCACCAAACAATAATGTCGAAATATGTCCACTAGTGGCTAAGAAAGCATGAATCCCTAAAAGAAGAAACCATATTAATGTCTCTTTTTGTCAACCTAATACTGTAGCTTATTAAATATGCTTCTCCTAGAGGACAAATGTTTTTTCAATCCTAAGACAACTCTACCATAGAGATGATAAAGGAAACCATACTCAGTCTATTTTAAAAGCTGGGCTAGGACTGGAGATAGGCTTAGATGTGAAGACTGTATACTGCTGTGGCAGAGGACCAGAGTTCAGTTCCCAGCACCCACAGTGCTTGGCTCACAGTTGCCTATAACTCCAGTTCCAGGGAGATCTGACTCCTCTGGCTTCCACTCATCCGTACTCACGTGTACACACCACACAGAGATACACACAGACACGCACACACATGCATGCACAAGCACACACAAATGGAAAATAAATCTTTAAAAATGTAAGTAAGGGTGAGTTGGGAAGGGAAGTGGATCTGGGAAGAGTTGGGAAAGAGGTGAATATCATCAAAACACTTTGTAGTATGAAACTGTCAAAGAGCTAATAAGAAATAGGCAACTAAAAGGAAAAAGTTGAGATGACCCGTATTCTATTATCAGAGTGTTTATAAGATAATCTGGCTACTTCTAAGTCTAACAGATGAGACTCAGAATTATAATGAAAATGTATAATAGACAAACTTCTGATTTAAAGCTGAAAAACATTGCTTCTTAGAGGCACCAATATACCATATAAACGCCTAAAATTAAGATTGAACAAATAAAGTTTATAAGTGGGTCTAAAGTGCTTAGAGAATATGATTACATCTGTGAGTGGATTGTCTTAAGAGTTCAACTTCAGTTAGTTCCAAGGCTGTCAGGATACTTTTTATTGGAGGTATGGCAGTTTAAGTAAGACAAAAGTATACTTTAAAATGTACTTTTAGTAACTAACTTCCCAGGCAATACTCTGCACAGAATACAACAGCCACTCTCGGCTGTTTCATACACTCCCTGCCAGAAGACTGTTCTTCTCCAGCGATGAGATGCGTACGATGAACAGTGACACGGAAAAGCCATGGAGTTGCATGTGAATATGGTTTTCAAGCCCATCAGCAGAGAAATGGAAACCATTCTCTGACCCTTAGAGATATAAACTGTTAGTTCATTTTATTGTTGCAGAAGGGTTTTCTGCTGGTTTCCTAAATGAAAACAACCCAATTCAAATCCTGACTAGCTCCTACTAACCTTACTGCTGACACATCAGACAGGCCATGACAACACGGACCCTCCAGAAACTATTGTGGACATGAAAACATGTCATTTCAAATCAGTTTGCTTTGCTTTTTGTTTTGTTTTTCGAGACAGGGTTTCTCTGTAGCTTTGGAGCCTGCCCTGGAACTAGCTCTTATAGACCAGGCTGGGCTCGAACTCACAGAGATCCACCTGCATGCTGGAATTAAAGGTATGTGCCACCACCGCCCAGCTATCAGTTTGCTTTTTTTCCAACTTCTAATGTGTACCAAACTGCAACAGCCTCCAGCTGATCTGCCTGGTGTAGAACTTTGCTTCCTTCGGTCTGTATTCAATGTTTTATTACATTTCCCTCACAATCATCATGTCATTGTCCCATTGAACAGTGGAGAATTCAGCTGGGTGTGGAAGCTCATGGATGTCATCAGGTGAGGAGGTTTTGGGTTCAAGGCTAGCGTGTAGTATATGAGACAGTTTTAATAGAGACACAATGGAGAGTTTCCGCTGCTTGTTACACATAACCTCTTCTCCCTAGATTTTGAAACTTTCCCTAAATTGGTCTCAGCTTATTGGATCAATAAAAAGTCATGTCCTCAGTCCGGAGGACTTATGGCCGTGCTCATCACTGGCTTCCTAGCTTTCCTAATTGGCATAACTTGTTCCCTCCACACTCTTCCTTGAATGCTATCCATCTTCTAACATAATACATATTCCTAGATGTCAAATACTTTTATATATTCTTTCTATAACAATAAAGAGGGCATACTAGGTACTCCATTCTTGTTGTGCCAAAGACCTAATGTGGGCCAGGGAGATGGCTCATAGTGCAAAGTCTTGCTGCCAATCTGAGTTCAATCCCTGGAGCCCACATGGTAGAAGTGGAGAATCCAAGTCCTTCAGGCTGTCTTCTGACATTCTTTTACCTTCATGATCTTAACAAGCCAATAATCTTGCTCCACCAGCCATTCGCTCCAGTTCGGCTGATGAACCGTGGGCAGGAATGTCACAATGCGGAGGCCGCTTTCTTCTTGCTGCTTTTGTTAAGCAGCACAGTGTGAGTTGTCTCACGGCCGCCAACACTGAGATGTTGCCTGTTAGAATGTAATTTAGGGACAGCACTGTTCCCAGGCTTTCTTAATGGACAGACTGAGTGAACACGCAGACAAGCGCACGTCCACATTCACATTCATGGTCATTTAGCTATCTACCTACGGATACGTAGTAATAACTACGAATTCATCCTACTACTTCCAATTCTAATTCCATTCCCCAAATGTTCTCCCTTTTCATGGAAATGACCCCTTTCTGCCAGCGTACTTACTTGACCAAGTTCCTCACATATAACAAATCTGCCACCATCACCACACCCTTCGATGTTTAGCCCCTTCACCGTATGTGGGTCCTGGCATCTTAATCCACCTCAGGTTCCTTACTCCTTCTTCCCACACTCCGATATCCTAAACCAGGCTGCTGTCGCTAAGGCTCCCCAAATAGATATGCTCAGCTCACAACTCTCCCTGAACACAACAATGCCCTCTTTACACTACTGAGTTCCAACCGTCGACACAGGGCCAACACTGTTAGTCCAACACCATGTACCAACCACACTGTGCTATCCCTTGTCTTTAATTTGTGGCAAGTGGCTCTGGACAACGAATGCAAGATCTTTCCATGAAAAAGTTAATAATTTTGGTCACCCTCGATTCTAAAGAAAGAAAATAATGAAAACTCAGAAAGGGGGGCTGGAGAGATGGATCAGTGGTTAAGAGCACTGACTGCTCTTTCAGAGTTCCTAAGTTTAATTCCCAGCAACCACATGGTGACTCACAGCCATCTGTAATGAGATCTGGTGCTCCCTTCTGGCGCACAGGTGTACATGGAAGGAATGCTGTATGCATAATAAATAAATAAATCTTTAAAAAAAAAAAGAAAGAAAACCCAGAAAGGAACATGAAACGATGAGAAACCCGTTTTGAATGGTGCTAAAAAGGCGGCAGAAATCATCTTCCCACCTCCCGCTCAGGACTCCAGGCTTAGACACTCTGACATTTAAACACTACTACAAGGAAATGCATTGCAAGTCATAAACTAGTTGCATGTAAGAGTGATCTTTTGAATTTCAAGTGTTGAAACTAGTTGTATATAAGAGTCCTGAAGTTCAATTAAACCTTTTACCCAAAAGAATTCAAAGAACTTCAAAATCAACTTAAAATGGCGCGTTAATTCCTGAGTAGAGCACAGCCACAGAAAATTATTGTACAATATTAAAAGTAAGTTCTGAGAAGCACACATTTAACACATACTTACCGCAACGTGGTATTTGACGTAGTAGTGAATGAACCAGAGAGGTACAAGTATATGAGAGACAGTGAAGACACTGGACCGGTATGTCTTAAAGATCTGGGGGGAAAGCACAGCACACAGAATAAACAAATACACTCTTTTTAGTTTTTCTATTTTTTAGATTTATTTATTATGTGTGCATTAGTGTTTTGTCTGAATGAATGTATGTATGCGTGCCATGAGTGTGCCTGGTGCCCTCAGAGGTCAGCCAGAAGAAAGCACTGGATCCCCTGGAACTAGAGTTACAGACAGGCTTTGAGCCTGGATGCTGGAAACCAAAACTGGGTCCTCTGCAAGAGCCAAGTGGTCTTAAGTACTAAGTCATCTCTCCAACATCACCCACCCCTCATTTTTATTTTTCATTATTATTTTGAGACAGGGTCCTGCTCTTTAGCCAAAGCTGACCTGGCCTTGAACACGCAGCAATCCTTCTTACTCAGCCTCTGGAGTCGCTGTGATTATCAGCACATGCTACTTACTATGCCTAGCACGAGATACCTAATTTTCCAATGTGTGTGCAACAAAAAATCAAAACAAAACCAAAAAATAAAAAATCCCACCACCAACAAAGAAACAGCATGGTACTTACTTTATAAACTTATAAATGGAACATACTTCCCGACAGATTGGGGCTAACCTACTTACTCCAGTATTTTGACTGACTCTGGGTCTCCCTAAAGGATATTCACAGACTCCAGAGCAAACAAGGCTTAGGATGAGCAGCATTCTGCAAGACTGCTAGACAAAGTTTAGGATAAATAGCACTCTGCAAGATATAAAGCATTCATGTCCAAGAAAAAGTAAGACTTTACTAAAATACGGGTGCTCAAAACTCAGAGATCTCTTCTGAAACGCCTTTTTAAAATGTAAAGTCAAAAGACAAAACGGGACTTTTCTATGGCATCCCAATTTGACTAAAACACACCGTTTCAGGAGAAAGACATCCTAGAATCTATGTATTATAGCAAATTATTATAGAAGAAAAAAATCATTCAAAGTAAAGCAAGACAAAATTCAACAAATGATTACTTAAATCACTAGCTAAGTTATCAACTTGCCACCAGTGACTGCCAGCATCAACAGGTAATGTCAGATACACAAGGAAGAGACTGCTTGAATTAGTGTTGAATTACCACCTTATGTATGTGATGCCCTTTTACACTAATTTCCATTGCACTATACTTGTTAGCATAGTAAGATAATAGATTACATGTGGATTTCAGCATTAATTAATTCCTTCACGTGACCAGGAGAAAAATCCTTCAATTTTTCTTAATGTTTCTCTTTCCTTACATTTAAAATGAGAATTAGTAACTGTTTTTACCATTTAGGAATAAAGAAATGAAGTAATGCATACAAAAACTTCAGCAGAATACCAGGTTCGAAGACAGCAAGAGCCCACTATTACTTATTATTATTACTGGAAGTAATTGAAAGCAATCCCCACACAGTATTCACTACTCATCATAGATGTGACTCTACTAAGAGACTCAAAGACAATATCTGGAACCCTTAAAAATCAGTCCTAGAATGGATGATTTTTCTGCCGGACAAGGTCGAGGAATGCAACTGAAAAGCAAACCGTGCTCACAGTACATAGTGAGGCACAGAAAGGGCGCTCTAGTGTCTGACAAAGCATAGTGGAACCCTGTGTTCTGCGGCGATCCCTGCGGCTGTATTACACCAGCAAGCCCTCTGGCAGCTGAGTGCAGAGTCAGCCGGTCTCTATCACCTCAACCTTACAAATCGCGTCCGTGCTCTCAAATACTAAAACCACAGCCCGTGGACTCTAGTGAATTCTGGCCTGTTACTCTGCGGAAAGGTGTCTACAACCGACTTCTCGGTACACCTGACAGCCAAACAGGGGTCATCCTCCCGAAGCCAACACCTCCTGGACTCCAAAGCCCTGCGCAGGACTCTGGGGAGGTGACAGTCTTCGCTAAACCTGAGATCCCGGACTGACTGTCCCTGGGGGTCCTCCGGGGCATGAACCCGGTGGAACCTTGGTGGGCCTGAGAGGAGCGGGTCGGGGTGGCCGGGCTGCAGCCCGGCGTGGGAACTCACCACGTTCTTCCACCCGGCCCCGTCCCGCAGAAAGTTATTCCAGAATCTCTCCAGGGGCCACATCCTGCGCGGTGGCAACACGGGCTCCCGGGGGCTCAGTTCCTGGTCCTTCAGCCATCGTCTCCTCAGCTCCCGCAGCTGCTCCAGCCGCAGCTTCTCATCCGGTGTGTACCCCGTCATGTCGCCGGCTAGGTCGCCCAAAGGGACGCGGCGCGCGCCCGAACCCGGGGCCGGTCACTCAGGCGGCTCCCGCTCCGCAAAGCGACCTTGAAGACACCTGGGAGCGGCGCGGTGTGATGACGTCACACCAAACTGGGACTGGGGCGGGCAGCTGACTCCTTCGCGGAAGTCGGGATCTGCTCATGCGCTAAACTCTCTTGTGGGTCCTGGTCTTGAGAACCCGGATTAAGAGCTAGCTCGGGAAGGTCCCTTAGTTATTGAACTAATGGGGATGGGGAGGGGAGGGAGTAGGACGTGTGAGAGGTCCTGGGGCTGGAGTTCAGAGAAGAAAGAACTTGTAGGGGAGGGGGCTGGAAGAACCAGGACGGTGAGTTTACTGAACCTCTGCCCCGCCCCCTGGAATGCCTCTCTTCTTGACCTAGAGACATCCAAGTTCAGTTCCCAGTCCTTGTATACCGGTTCCTTCCGTCGTCTGTACTGCAGAAATAAAGAAGACTATATTTGGGAGGATTACATAGGCTCGTTCACTCTTTGATCCAGCCGTCCCACTTGCAAAAATTTCAAAGGTATGGTGGTAAAAAGTTGCAGTGGTATGCACGAGTATTCACGACACAATTTTTAATATCAAATCCTTAGAAATCATTTCCCAGATTCCTCAATAGAGGATTAGGGGAAAGTTTATGGTACTGTAAAGCACTGGAATGTTGCAGCCATTGTATAGATAAGCTTTCTATTCACAACTGTGGAGCGACCCTACAATCTATTGTTAAGGCAAAAACAAAACAAACAAACAAAACCACACCTACATCCAGTAGAAAGAAGAGTATATGGTATGCTACCTTTTATCCAAAAGTGAGGTGAATAGTGACACTAAATATAGATACATGCTCCCTGAAGTTTTTAAAGTAATATAAATGAAAACTATTTTGTTCTGTTTTGGAGCTAGGGTCTGGTGTTATGTAGGCTGGCTTTAACTTGCTATTTAGGGGAGGCTGGGCTTGAACTACTAATTTCTCTGTCCCCACTACTCAAGAGCTTGGATACACCCGTATGTTTAACTTGAAAACAACTGCTTTTGGTGGAAGAGCTGGCCCTGAGGTCATAAGAGCAGGAGCACTCTCCCTGCTCCTCATCAGCGGCAGCACTCGGGAGAGTGGTCCCTATACCTCACCTGTGCAAAACAGTAGAGCTGGTCCCGAAGGTGTAGGTGTGGGAGAAATGACTGAGGAGTTGAAAGTTGGAAAAAGGGCCCTGCCCCTTGGTTAAAGCTGTAAGGGTTGAACTAGCCAGAGCAATGCTGGAGAGCTCACTCTGGAGGAAAAGACGGGATAGCTGGGGGGCTGACCAACCCTGCAACTATCCAAGCCCAGAACCAGGGTTATGTGTTGGCTTCCCCCAACATCCACCCCAACTGTGATCTGCTGGAGCACGAAAGAGGAGGTCGGGGGAGATGTCATTTCCATGACACAGGGCAGCAACAGGATGTCCTGAGAGAGTCCCAGAGAGGGCCCAGTGTAATGGATTTGCTGCGAGTCCCGAAAACAGCCAGTTCCAAGCAGTGATGGTGCGAGACCATGCAGCAGATCTCCGAAGGTGGCTGGTCCCCGGTGGCAACAAACAGATAGGCATACCATGCAGTGAGGTTAGATATTTATTTAGTGGTTATGGAAGGGAAGGAAGAAGGGCAGAGAGGGGGAGAGAGACAGAGAGAGACAGAGACAGAGACAGAGAGAGAGAGAGAGAGAGAGAGAGAGAGAGAGAGAGAGAGAGGGAAAGGAGAGCCAGAAGCTGCCCCTCTGAGAGGGGGACAGAAAGTGAGGAGAGAGGCTAAGGCTGCAAGCAGGAAGGGAGTGGGTCTTGTCTCTTAAAGAGACAGAACATTACATTCCCATCTCTTTTTTATAATAAAAGCGGGAGGTTAGGCACCACAGGTTAAAGGAATTAGGTCGGCAGATTCTCAAGACTGCTTCCTGCTCATTTGTGAGCATCGTCTTGGGGGGGGTGGTGCTGAGAAGACTAGTAGACCATGAGCAGTTTCCCGAGTGAGTTTAAGATATAAAATATATCACATGCACAAAGTCAAAATATTTTATTTGTTATGCCTAGATCACAGAGTCCCCCCAAAACCAACTAGGAGACTGAATCCTGTATGTGAAAGCAAAAAGCCTTTATTCTTTTCTTCTTCTTTGTTTTGTTTTGTTTTTCGATACAGGGTTTCTCTAGCTTTGGAGCCTGTCCTGGAACTAGCTCTTGTAGACCAGGCTGGCTTGGAACTCTCAGAGATCTACCTGTGTCTGCTTCCCGAGTGCTGGGATTAAAGGCATGTACCTCTACCGCCTGGTGAGCCTTTATTCTTACACAAGTTCACAACTCGAATTCTTTGTGTATCCTACCTATTGGTGTGATATCAAATAGTTCTGAGCTCAGATGGGGTTGGGTTTTTATCATAGCAAAGATAGGGATGAGGGATTTCTAAGGTTCAGGACCCCTGATTGGCTGACATTTGTATAGGGGTGTTCTGGTAAGAAGCAATGGGTGTGTGCTAGCAGGTGATTCTGTTTACAGTGGTTGGAACATTAGGAATTTCCTGTTCCTGGGTGGTGCCTGGTGGTCTCAGTTTGTGGTCTTTTTTGGAACCAGGTATTGCCTTAGGGTAAACTACTGAGACTCGGGCCTCTATTGAACTTGTCATGGCTGGGTCCTACATTTTTAATACCTCATTTTTGACTATTGGATGGTCTTAGGAACCAACTCATTATTTTGAAATCTGATAAGAAAAAAACAGACTTTTTTCTAGTTTATCTGTACAGATTGCCTTTTATACTAACAAAGAGCTTATGGGGACATTTTCTTCAAAGAAGTACTTTAATTTTGAACACAGGAAGAGCTGGCAGGCCATTCTAAAACCCTTCATCAGTTCAGGGATTTATAACTGTGGGCTGCTCAACGAGAGCTGCGCCCTCTTGTGGACAGCTGTCTTGTTGCTTGTAAAACACCCTTACCAAAGTCTGGAACTGACTCCTCTGTACAGGGCGGGCGTGGGGTTAAGGAAACACAGTCAGTGAGTTAGTAATAGGTGTGTGATGGGTCACTTGGACTCACTATATTCCTTTCTTTTAAACTTTTTTGTTTACACTTGCAATTACCTTAAAGTTTTGTTTTTAAATCTGTGCCTTGAAGTATTGGGCCATTATTTAAGCTATTATTAATCTTCGTACCCTCCATGTAAAACTTTTCTTATCTACAGATCTCAACTCTATTATAACGAGGTCTGGATAGTTAATCCTCCAGTAAGAATAATCCCTGGGAGCCTAACTCCCTGGGCCTTGCCACATCTCCGGTTCAGGTCCTGAGACTGGGATGGGGTGTCCCTGTAAGGAAGATTCTGACCACCAGGTGGATTGCACACAAGCGGCCCCAATAGCTTAAGCTGTATTTTCTTTATTTATACTTTAACAAAGTTTTTTTTTTCCTATCAGGCTTACGTGAACAGTTTTATTATTGGCTCCTATTTTTGATTTTTAAGAAATACATCATATTTTAAGAAATATATTGTAGTCATTACAAAAGCCCTCATTGTTCCCCTTTTCCCCAAATACACGTCCCCATGCCCTCCATATCCTTATTCTAGACAGAGAGTTCAGAATATTGCAGGCTTAACTAAATACCAACCCAGACACATCTGAGTTTTAAGCATTTAGTACTGAACTTTTAATAAGAATGTGGCTCTCAGGATTAGTCTCAGATCACAATGTGGCAGGGTTGAAAACGCATATAATACCAAGTTATCTATAGGGCCTTGGAGGAGATGCCCGATACAAAACCCGGGTAGTTTGTGTTTAGTAAGTGAAGACATGAAAGGCAATAGCAAATTGACTGGAAATAGAAAAAGAAACAAACCCAGGTCATAGTTACATTCTTAGGATTTAGAGCCATCTTGAATCTAGTATCCATAGATTCTTCTATAAATAATGCTTACAAGAATTACAATTTTCAGCCTGGTGGTAGTGGCGCACGCCTTTAATTCCAGCACACAGGAGGCAGAGGCAGGCAGATCTCTGTGAGTTCGAGGCCAGCCTGGTCTACAGAGCGAGTTCCAGGACAGGCTCCAAAGCTACAGAGAAACCCTGTCTCAAACAGACAAAAACAAACAAACAAAAAAGAATTACAATTTTTAAAATGAATTGAATACTCGGGTTCAATTTGGGTTTTATAATTCTCAGTATATAATAACTTGCTTCCCACACTGACAAATTAGTAAGTAAATAGTCAATAATAATAATAAATGAAATCAATGTTTTCAAGAAAATATAATTCTTCTACTACTGTATACTACCCACCGTGTCCCATTCCTTCCCATCACCTTAGACTGAAAAAAGAAAGCAGGGAGAGAGAGAGAGAGAGAGAGAGAGAGAGAGAGAGAGAGAGAGAGAGAGTCTGTTAAGACAGACTCAAACTCAGATGGACTGCAGAAGTGAGCTAACTTCCAGACTGTCCCACCAGATGGCACTCCCATCTAGAAAGTTATAAATAAAGCCAGAAGTAGGGGTTTGCCTAAGACCTCGGTAGCCAGCCTGCAAGCCTGGGAAAGATATATGGCTTAGTGGGCAGAGAGAAGAAGCCAGGCAGTGAAATGAAAAGGTGTCTGTTAGTAGACTTGCTTGACTTTGTGTCTGTTGAGAAAGGGTCTACACTTCCAGCTGCATTTTTAAAGCACAGAAGAGAATTTGGTTTCTTCCCTGGCAATATGTGTTAGAACAAACAAGAAGACGAAGTAATGGATGTCATGGGGGTGCAGAAGGAAGGCTAATCTGATGGCAATGCTTGGCCATCAGATTAAGTCCAGGTAAGAGACAATCTTCTCCCCTTCAGTCCCCACTTAAGAGCCTCAGGCCTTCACTTTAGGAACTGCTCAAGCCAAGTGACTGAACATGCGATTAGTTTTTATAATTCCTTTAGCTCCCATAAAATTCTTCCATCTTATTCTTTAGTTTAAAAAAAATGTATCACCCACAGGTCAGTAAGATGGCTCAGCAGGCAAAGTGCTTGCTATGCGTGCCTGAATTAAATTTAAAGAACCCGCATGTGGTTGTCCCCCAGTCTTAGGTGTTTGAACACTTGGTGGTCTTATTTGGGGAAGCTTCAGTGGTTCAGCCTAACTAGAGGAAATATGTCACTGGGGGTGGGCTTTGAGATTCAAAAGCCATGCGTCACTTGTCTGCTTCAAGCTGACGGTTTTCTTCTGCCACCTGTTGCCATGATGTCCCCACCAGGATGGACTCTAACCCTCTGGAATTATAAGGCAAAACAAGCTTTCTCCTGTAAGTTACCTTGGTTATGGTGTTTAACACCGCAATAGAAAAGTGATTCACCAAGTAAAGGTGGGAGGGAGGAACTGACTACACAAAGTTGTCCTCTGCCTGCCACATGCATGCCCACATGCATGCCCACACCGTACACATGTACAATAATAAATTTTAAATTTTGTTAATGGCCAGGCGGTGGTGATGCACGCCTTTAATCCCGGCACTTGGGAGGCAGAGGCAGGTGGATCTCTGTGAGTTCGAGGCCAGCCTGGTCTACAAGAGCTAGTTCCAGGACAGGCACCAAAAACTACAGAGAAACCCTGTCTCAAAAATCCCCCCCAAAAATTTGTTAACTATATCATCCTACCATTCAAGGTAATATTTGTTAAATGACAAAGAGGAAAACATCCCCTTGTTGATTGGAAAACTCTGTGAAGACGTGAGAGAGGGCATCATTCCAGATGTTCTTACTTCCTTAGAGATTCACAGAAACTTCCCAGTGGAGGCAGAAGGTATATTCCATGATGGAGTGCTGAGCTGGTCCCTCAGGTGAATATTCGTTTCTTCCTAAGACTACTTTTGGCATGAGTTCACCTGCTGTAAATCCTTTGAGATTAGGAAGTCAGGCTGCCTTATCTGTGTTTTGTTTTGTTTGTTTGTTTGGTTGGCTTGTTAGTGTTGTTTGGCTTTTGGAGACAGAATCTTTAACTGTAACTGCAACCCAGGCTGGACTGTGGTTCACTGTGTAGTCCATACTGGCCTCGAACTCACAGCAATCCTCCTGCCTCAGTTTCCCACATGCTAGAATTACATACTTGAGCCACCATTCCTGGCTTTCAACTGATATCTTCACCATCTAGGAGTCTACGGAGTGCTTCTTTGCTCAGGTGTTTACTTCTAGTTGGATCCCTGCACCTCCAGAGCCAAGAAATGTCAACTAGAGATCCATGAAAGTCTGTCTGCTTGAAATTACCAACAAAGGGCTGGAGAGATTGCTCAATGGTTAAGAACACTGACTGCTCTTCCAGAGGACCTGGGTTCAATTTCCAACACCCACATGGCAGCTAACAACTGTCTGTAACTCCAAGATCTGACACTCTCACACAGACATACATGCAGGCAAAAACACCAGTACACATAAAATAAAAAATAAGTTATTAAAAAAAAGAAATCACCAACAAGTTCTAGTTTGTGTTTTATCCTTTTAATGTGTATATTATCTATAATGCTCAGATAACTACTTTATAACCCAATACCCAAATCTTCATGTGTGTTTACAATCACACAGATAGCTGAAGGCCACAGGATGCCCAGGCTCACTGTTTGAATAAGGATTTGGCAGATGCAGGGAAGTAGTGACTAGTCACTTAGTGTCACATGTCACAGCACATAGATTCCATTTTTATACATGGCCACCACCAGCAGTTCACTGCCAAATGGTAGGCAAAATGGAGAAGTTATGCTCCTTCATTATTAAATATCTGCTAACAATTGTTTGCAGGTTGCTATTAAGCAGGTCTTCTCTGCTAAACAATGACACAGTTAAAATAAATATCATTATTCATAAAAAAGTTAGCCGCCCTCAGTGACTCGACTAATTTTCCAGCAGGTGAAACGTCAGTGTAATAGAAGATTCCCCAAAGAGATTTTCCCAGGACTCAGCCCAAATCATTGTTTTGTTGAATCAAAACATATCCATACTTAGGCCTGAGGAGATGGCTCAATGTGGAAAGGACTAGACTTAGAATCCCCAGCACCCACACAAATGTCTGCCTGCCGTGGTGGCCCACCTGTAATCTCATCCATGGAAGGTAGAGGCAGGAAGTCCCAGGAACAAGCTGGCTGCCTAGGCTGGCAGAGTTGGTGAATTCTGAGCTCAAGTGAGAGACCCTGCCTATTGAGATCTCAGATGGAGAGTGGTTGGGGAAGATGCCTCATGTCAATCTCTGGATTCCATATTCATGTGTACACATGAGTACACACACTTGAGCGTTCATGCACACATGTACATAGACACTTGAAGATTCATGTGCAAGCACACACATGGACACACACACTTGTATTTTATTTGTCTTATGTGTTTGTTTGTAATTAACTTTATAACAATTTCATATTTATAGTTGAACAAACTATGCATAAAGTTTGATATTGTTGACTTTGTGAGTAAAGGCACAATGAAAACAATTTTATACTGGGAGTATGCAAGAATTTGTCTTCCCTCTTCTAAGCAGGAAAACACTGTTAGCTCCTTATACAGGGATGTCCCCATTGCTATAGCAGAATTAATGGCCAGCACGGAATGAACAAAGGACATATGAAGTGGATATGTAAACATAATACAGACCTGCCAGAGTGACACATCATAGCCGGTAGTCTGTTCCCGGCTACCCAGACTCAAAATAACCACACAGAAACTGTATTAATTAAATCACTGCTTGGCTTATTAGCTCTAGAGTCTTATTGGCTTACATCTTAAATTAACCCATTTCTATTAATCTGTGTATTGCCAGGTGGCTGTGGCTTACCTGTGGCAAGGTGCCAGTGTCTGTCTCCTATGGAAGGCTACATGGCAGCTCGCTGACTCTGCCTACTTTCTCCCAGCATTCAGTTTAGTTTTCCCCACCTAGCTCTATTCTGTCCTATCATAGGCCAAAGCAGCTTCTTTATTCATCAACCAATAAAAACAACACATATACAAAAGGACTTCCCACACCAACAAATAACACTGTAAGGTCATCAAGCATTTGGGAGGCAGAAACAGGGGGATCAAGACTCCAAGGCTAGCCTCGGCTACATAGGAAATTCAAAGCCAACCCAGGCCATATACAAGTCTCTATTTAAAGTGATGTTTGAAGACAATGTATAAGAAGAGAATAAAGTTTGTTTATATATATATATATATATATATATATATATATATATATATAACTCATTCATTTTATTTTTATAAGCAGATTAGAAATGTGCTTTCATAGCAACTTTCAGATATAGGATATATTGTTATTAACTGTAATCACCATTATGAGCACTAGATTCCTTGAATGTATTCCTTCTATCTAACTAAAATGTGTTCTTTGACTAAAATTTCCCCAAACCTTGTATCCTTGATATCCTGATGAGACCAGCCATCTACTATCTCTGAGTTCAGCTTTTCTAGAGCTGTGTTGGGTTTATTTCATTTAGCATATGTCCTTCAGGCTCATCCAAGTTGCCATTAATGACAAAATTCTCCTCTCGATTATGCACTGAACAGTATCTCATTCTGTACATTGTATCCCAGTGGGCTTTCTTACCCACTTGTTCTCTGAGGTATTCTCAGGGTGAGCCCATATCTCAGCTATTGTGAGTCATGTCACCATGAAGTTGAAAGTGCAGCTTTCTCTTCCAAATAGTGGTTTTCTTTGGACATATACACAGGAGTATGATTGCTGGATCATATCATTCTATTTATTTATTTATCTATTTATTTATTACTATTGATTTTTTGAGACAGGCTCTCTCTATGTAGCCCTGGCTGTCCTGGAACTCACTGTGTAGCCCAGGCTGTCCTGGAACTCACAGAGATCCTCTTGCCTCTGCCTCCTAAGTGCTGGGATTAAAGGTATGCACCTCCATGCACTATTACATTTTTTAAGTTTTAATTTTTAACTTTTTGAGAAACAGCCTAGTCTTCTTAAATAAAAGCAATAATTCCTTAACTTCATCTTGTTACACTTTATCATAATATATCTTACAAAACACCAAGTGCAAAAATGTTTAAGCTCAGTGTTTCAAATCTTCCAGAAGGATGACTGCATTCCTTCTTCCCATACACACAAACACTCTCTTTCCTCTCCTCCTCTTCCTCCCCACCACATCATTCTTCTTCTTAGGCAATTTGAGGGGTGTGGGTTGAGGAGGCAGAAGAAGCAGAATCCAAACCATCCCAATCGATTGTGTTGTAAACTTACATAATAATTGATGTATTTTGCCTTTATTTTTTATTGATATGTGAATTAGCATCTCAAAATCATGGCAAGCACTTCCCATCCCAGAACTCAGTGGTGGTGGGGGAGCTGAGGCCAGAGGATTCTGAATTCCAGAGGAAAATACCCTCCTAAAATCTTTACTGTGGATGGGTTGACTCATCTCCTCAAGCCTGTCAGAGAAACTCAGCTCCTTGCTGACCTGTGTCCCTCGCTGCTATAGAACCAGAGACCTAAAGTCACTTTATTTTCCTTAGCTTATTTTATTTTTCTTTTGTTTTGTGTGAATGGGTGTTGTGATTGCACGTGTGACTGTGTACCACATCTGTGCAGTGCTTACAGAGGGCGGAAGAGGGAGTGAGACACTGTGGCATTACTGGTGACCATGAGTCACCAGGTGGGTGCTGGAAATCCAACCTGGGTCTTCAGTGGAGCAGCCAGTGCTCTTATTGGCTAAGCCATCTCTCCAGGCCCCATGACTCATTTTTGACTGCCCTCCTTACTCACAGGGTCTCTTCTGTGAATCAGTATAGCAATAATGGGCTAATCCAGTTTATCCCACTCATGGATTAAATGTCTCTATATAAAAAAAAAAAAAACCTCAAATTTCCATAGCCGGTAGACTATTCTCTGATTTGTTTATATTAAACAGTATGTTCTAGCCATGATTTAAGTACATTCCACCATGCTCCTGCATGTATGTCCGAGTCTTACCACATGTGACCATAAGCATCGTCCTTGCAGCTGGCTTGCTAACCATTTTCGTTAACTGAATTCTTTCTGAGGTCTTGTGCCATCAGATCATTCATCTGTTCACTCAATAATCATTTCCCTTAGCATTTTATTTATTTATTTTTGGGTTTTTGAGATAGAGTTTCTCAGTAGCTTTGGAGCCTGTCCTGGAAAGTAGCTCTTTTACACCAGGCAGGCCTTGAACTCACAGAAATCCTTCTGCTTCAGTCCTCCTATGTGTCTAGGGTTTAAAGATCGTTTTATAAAATCTAGATCCAGTACATTTAATTTATCTACTTTTAATCCATCATCCCAGCATCTATCACATATCATTCCATTACTTACAGGGAGCAGACATTGTCCTCAGTCCTGCAATACAGATGCAAATGACTCACAGTCCATCCCTTTTGAGAATATTGGGTGTCTGTGGGAGCCACGTCAGTATTTGCAATGAACAGGAGATAACAGAGTCAGTCATATTTTCGATACTGCAGCTGCACTAGGATTGGGGGTTAGCTACACAGGAGAGGGGGTCATAGCAGCAAAGGAAATACAAAGCTGGAAGGACCTAGAGCTGTAACAGGAGGCCTTGGTTGTTGGGGTTTCTGTCCTCTCACCAGGTCCCACAGTCATTAGGTCCCCAAGAAAATCACAGAGAGTCTCCATAAGTTACAAACTGATTGGCCCATTAGCTCAGGCTTCGTATTAGCTCTTATATGTTATATTAACCCATTATCCTTATCTATGTTAGCCACATGGCTCAGTACCTTTCTCAGTGGGGCAGGTCACATCCTGCTTCTTCAGTGGTCTGGGGAGGAGTGAGGAGGAATGGGCTTCCTCCTTTCCAGCATTCTCCTGGTCTCATCACCCCGCCTCTCTTTCCTGTCTGGTTGACCCGCCTATACTTCCTACCTGGCCAATCAGCATTTATTTAAAACATGATTGACAGAATACAGACAATTATCCCGCACCATAGAGCAGCGGTTCTCAACTTGTGGGTCATGACCCCTCTGGCAAATCTTTATCTCCAAAAAAAATTTACATTAGGATTCATAACAATGGCAAAATGACAGTTATGAAGTAGCAACGAAAATAAGTTTCTGGTTGGGGGTCCCCACAACATGAGGAACTATTAAAGGGTCACAGCATTAGGAAGGCTGAGAATAAAGTCCTCTTGATATCAGTCTGACAACATGAAAGGACACTCTAGGACACGGTACCGACAGGCACTTCCCGTAATCCCTGGATGTTTCTATTCAGGAGCAGGGTGTTCAGTATCTCCTCCCATCTTGAGTGTGCTTTTTGGGCACAACAGAAGATAGCAGCTATCTGAGCAGTGTTTGCCTAAGTCCGTCTTGTCTGTATGCTTAGATGATCTGGAGCGCTGACTTAGCTTTAAATTCAGTTCTCAGTGATGGTTTCCAGAGCTCTCGTTATCCTGCCTCCATCTTGCATAGACTGTTCAATTCCCCCTCCCCTTTGCACAGTTTACCCTACAAAAGCAACGGCCTTCCAGTTTAACCGCCCATTCACCTCCTCTCATGACCAGGCTTGCCTGCCTTTCTTCCTTCCAAAAATAGCTTAATCTGGTTCTTCCTCGCAGACTTGTCCTTTGTGGCCACTAGTTTCTTCTCTCTTTGCTCATCTAAAGTCTCTGTAGGTGCTGAGTGTGTGCTGAGTGGGGTCCCTGCAAATAGCACAGGTAAGAACTTTTTATTGTCACGCTTTGTAAACCCTAACTATTGTAGAAATAAACACACATCACATATTGCAGGGCATCTTGGAATGGAGATTATTAAGAACTTTTTTTAAAATTTTTTGACTGTTGAGAGATTATTAAGAACGTTAATTAGCACGGAAGAAAGTTTGAGAACATGAGGTCATTATGAAAGATGGTATAATGGCACTATCATCGCCATCACAGCCTGCTTATCTGGCTCCCAAATGCACCTGAGTGTTCTTTGTGGCTCTGCTTTCCCGCATGCTGCTGGTGTCTTCAGCGTTTATCAAACACATACTTACTACGAAACCAGCACAAATGAGTCAGAAACATCCTGACGGAGAAGAATGTTCTCTCAGGCCGGCCTCTCTCTTTCCTTCCATCTTCTCTCCTATACTCATCTCTGCAATTAACAAACAAACCCCAAATCTTCAGCTTACAGTAATGAAATGTGCTCTGTGTTCATATCACAGGTCATTGAAGGTCATGGCGTTAGAATAGGAAGGCAGGCTGCAGACAGACATTTGAAGTGGCCCATGGTCTGCGTGGATAAGGATGGCTATCAGGAGATTTGGGAGAAGCAAAGAAATTATGGAGGATATTTTAGAAGCCAGGTTCTATACATATTCCACCTGCCAAAATTCAACCATGGGGCCCCGCCTAACAGCAGGAGGGTCTGGCAAATGGAATTCAGTTTTTTTCTAGTGAAAACATAAAATGAATTTGGAAAACAAACTCTCTCTCTCATTGGCCATTGTCTCTCGCTGTCCCGTAGACACGTATTTTGACCTTTCTTATGATGTCAGCAATGTGTTTGTTGAGCTATATAAACTCAACTGTATTTATAACAAGCATCTGCGTCCCATGTCCCTTTCCATTCTGTGAAAACCGTGGCTTATTTTATAGATAAACATCTGAGTCCATGGTTGGGAGTGAGGGGGACAGTGGGAAAGGGGACAAGCAAAAAGATAGTCATCCATGGATAGGGAATCAATAAGTAACTTTTGGAAAGTTGATGGAGTATATGCCCACACTCAAATAAATCAACGCAGGAATTAGAATTGGAATTCATTTATCAGTAGGCTGAATAACACCAGGAACGGTCCGTTTGTCACCTCCCATGCCACCCGGGTGCTAGGGATCCAAACTAAGGCATGCTAGGCACCTGCAGTCCCACTGAGTTACATCCCCAACCTCCCCCATCCTTTCCTTTTTTTTTTTTTTTTTGAGACAGAGTCTTGCTGTGTAGTCTAGCCACTCCTTGAACTCATGCTAATCCTCTTACCTTAGGCTCCGAGTGCTGGGATTACACGCATGTGCCCAGCTAACCGTGGTGTTCAAAGACTCAAGGATAGGGTCTTACAATGCCACTGTGCGTTTATGGCCAGTGGACTCCACTAGGTGGCGCTGTTTAAAAGCATCACAAAGCCTTAGGAGCAGCAAGGCTTTCTGATGGACTGTAAACCTTCCTGCCTTTCGAGAATTTAGGGCACTTTGTTACCAGTTGTAGCTGGTTTTCCTAAAACACCATTGATGCGGTAAATTTAATCTTTTAGCATGACATGGAAAATGTTTTGGTAAGATAACTCAGCCTAAAATTTTCTTAAAAGAGAGTTAGTATCTTATTTTGAACAAATCGTTGAAAATAAAAAACCTGCCCGAAATGACAGCCTGTGGCCCAAAGTGCAGCATCAGCAGCAGGGACTCAGAAGGCAGCCCAAGCTGTAAATTTCCCTTGCTCAAAGTGAATTTTCAAGCCAACACAGATTCTACTTTCCATTTTTTTCTAAGCTCTATTTTGAGATACACATTTTGAAACTCCTAAAGTAATCTGCTAAGTTATATGGATTCTGTCAACTCCAAATGAGTCCGAAACATCCAATTAAAAATACTCCCTGTAACCAAAATATAATTACAATAAAAGTTTCAAAGCCAGCATTTAATAAGCATTGCCTCATTTGCCATCAAAAGGCAAACCCACCACTGCTGATGAGACAGAACAGGGGCACGCTGTCTCTCTCCTATCTATGCATCCGTTCACTCAGGTATCCTGTGTCCCAGGTGTGGGCTCATAAAGTGAAAAGGGAATTTGAACTGGGAAGATGGATCAGTGGATGATACACTTGCCATTCTAGCCCAAAGGCCAGAGTCTGGGTCGTTAGAACCCAAGGAAAAAGCCAGACAGGCATGATGCTTGTGGGTAATCCTAACACCCTGAAGTCGGACACGGGGCAACACTGCAGCAAGCTGGCTAGCCCAGACTAATCAGCTCAGACACGGGCACACATACACACAACATGCGCATACAGCTGCCAAAGGAGGAGGGTCCATCTATAACAGACGGAGAAAATAGAGGAACTGGAGAATGGTCCCTGACTCCATCTTCCTTCCTCTGTCCAACCCTTGGCTGTTTCCCTGGAGACCAGTGGGGGAGCTCCCATCGTTTCTATTCTCACCATCCCATAGGCAAATTTGATGGTAACATTGATTTGCTTCCAGCATCTACTCCTGCCATCTCCCAGGATTCTTCATGTACTTACACGGAGCCCCTACCCTACATTCCACATCACTCAACAGTCCCAATCGTATCAACAACTGTTAAGTGAGAAATCTGAACATAGCAGTCTGGCTAGAGTGACCTCCTACTAGTGCTGTGGTCGTTAATGGCCTTGGAAAGCTCATTGAGAACATTTTCCTTTCTTGTTCTTCTAACACTGTGGAAGCCATGTATTTCTCACCTACTAAAACCTAAGTTCAGAAACAACTACATAGTTCTCTGTGGGTTTGTCTGTGTAGGAAGTTAGAGTGAGGGGTTCAGAGCCAAGGAATTAGAATTGGCTAGGCTGATGGGTAAATAATTCCACCATTGGCCACGATGGTTAGATTTCACTTTCCTCCTTAAATAACTAGAAAACCAGGCAAAAATGCATGGAGTCATGGTTTAAAGACATTGGCAGCGTGGGCCTGTGATACATAACAGAAGTGAAAGAGGAGAACTGAGACCACAGTTACCTGAATGCCGTGCTGAACGAAGTTTCTAGATTGAACCACGGGAAGAGAAATTCCAAACCAAGCAAAACAGAGTCATTAAGTTTCAGAGACTATGTCTGAAATTCAAGGAGACAATGACAGTTGGACTCCCTCTCAGACAGGAAAGGCTGCAGAGAGCCCAAGCCATCCACAGAAAAATGTTCTGAGTATATGAGAGGAAACTTCTGAATGAATGAATTGAAAGATCCCCGGAGTTGGGAGACTCTCACTCAAGTCTTGGGATAACACAACCCCCCAAGAACTCATGAGAGACCGTCCTTGCTGTAATCACACGAGGTTTATTGACAGGAACCAGTGCGCTGAGGCCGAGACTCATATCCCACACAGGGGTAGAGGAGTTTGACCCCAAGTAGCTGGGAGAAGGGGTATTTAAGTGAAGAAACCACAACCCAAAGGGGGTAAGGAGGGCATCACTGGAAAATTCCAAAAATACCAGTGCTAATCACAAGGGGGTAACTCCCCATTTCTCAAGATTGTTCTCAAGATTATAATCTAACTTTGTGGTCAGCCAGTTCCTAGAACAGAGTCATTGAACCGGCTAACCTAGATTTTTGGCTCTACTCTTCCTGCTAGGGGGTCTGGATTTATCCTGGTCTTTCAGAATGAATGAATGATGAATCAGAGAAGTCAAAAGTAAAAGGACTAAAAGCACATGCTGTGTTAGTTACTTTAGCATCACGTGACAAAATGCCCACCAGGAGAGGCAGGTCTGAGCCTTTGTTTTCAGAGGTTGTGGCAAGGAGCAGCACAGACTAAGGCAGTGGAAGTGTGTGCCAACAGCTGCCCACATGGTGGTGACCAGGAGGCAGAGAAAGCCCTGGTTAGTCAACTTGACACAAGCTAGAGTTATCTGAAAAGAAGAATCTCAATTAAGGAATTCCTTTATTAGATTCCCTGTAGACAGCTCTGTCCGGGAACTTTTGTTTGTTTGATGGTTGATTAAAGATTGATGTGGGAGGACCCAGCCACTGGGTGGTGGTAGGTCCAGTAAGAAAGTCGGCTGAGCATGCCATGGACCACAAAGCCAGTAAGCAGTGTTCCTTCACGGCTTCTGGTCACCATGTTTCTGCCTTGAAGTCCTGCCCTGACTTTCTTTGATGGTGGACTGTAGTGTGGAAGTGTAAGCCAAATGAATCCTTTTCACCCTAAGTTGCTTTTGGTCACGGTGCTTTATCACAGCAATAGAAGCCTAACAAAGATAGAAATTGGTAGCAGGAGTGAAGTGCTGCTGTGACCAATCTGACCATGGTTTGGGGGACTGTGGAAGGACTTTGGAACTTTAGGCTGAAAAGCCATTGCGTGTTCAGAGCTTACTGGGCTGTTGTGAGAACTTGGAAGGTAATGCTGAAGGCAACACGGAGGATGGAGACCTAGTTATGAGGTTTCAGATGGAACATTTGAAAGCCCTGTTAAAAGGCTTTATCAGGGGCATTAAGTGATATTTTTAATTAATACTACATGGTTCTGAAGAATCAACTGTGATTAAAAAGAGACCAGGGCCACTAAAGTGAAACCTTTACCGGGACAGTTAACACTGGTTAGATGGAGCCAAGAAATGAGCTATGACTAAGAAGAGACTAGCATCACTAGGGTGAAATATTCTGAAAGTATTTCCTTAGGGTCAGCACAAAGAAGCTCTGGCCCAGAGCAGTCCAAGGCTGATCTCATACTGGCAGCTGAACTTGGTAACGTATAAGAGTCACCTAGGTGGAACTGGTTTTGAAGGAATGGAGTCACAGAGGGCAGCTGAGGCATGTCACTGGATGGCTGTGCTGGCATCCCTGAAGAGATACAAAAAGAAACCACTGTCCAAGGTTTATCCTCAATTGCAGTGGAAACTCCAGTGTAGCATGGAACAACCACCAAGGGCAGGCACAGCTGTGAAGTGAAGCTGGCCTGGGCCTGAGAGACAAGCCATGTATGCTGTTTCTCAGCAAGCAAAGTTGTATGGTAGGGTCATGCAGGGCATCAGCTAAGTGTAAGTGGGGAGGAGCTAGGAGCATAAGGCTTTAGACCTAAGTAAGTCCAGCCTAGTTACTGTCCTTAATAGCCAATGATTGGGTGTCTTTGATGCCCATGGAGAAATGGCCTGAACTAACACACAGTATTCTGTGAACCCTGCCGTGGAACAATCTTTGTACACTGTAAATACTTATTGTTCTCATTGTTAATAAAAAGCTGATTGATCAATGACTAGGCAGGACATTCATGGCAGAGAGAATGCTGGGAAGAAGGAAGATGGAGTCAGAGGAGTCACCAACCAGATGGAAAGAAAGCAAGCCATACAGGAGAAGTAAAAGCTTCGAGCCTTGGAGCAGCACATAGATGAATAGAAATGAGTTAATTTAAGTTGTAAGAACTGGTTAGTAATAAGCCTGAGTTATCAGCTGAGCTTTGTAATTAATTTGTAATTAATAATAAGTCTCTGAGTGGTTATTTGGGAAGCAGCTGGAAGAACAGAGCTGATCACAGTTCTGATGAAAACCTTCATCTACAAATGGCACCCAAATGTCTGGCATCTACATTCACATAAGACCTGAGAAAGCTTTAAAAAGGCTCTGAGCACACAAAAACAGAGCCAAACAAACCTTCCTAGTCTTGTGTCTCTCATGTTGACCGTAGTACAGAGACACATTTCCTGGCAGCATTTAGGAAATCATGAGCTAAGCTACATGGTAGGTTTCCAAAGTCTCTTCCATGGACTGTGGTACAGAAAGGAATCTTCGAGCTGCTGCCTATAGGCTTGAGCTGCCAGGACCAGCTCCACCAGTGAGCCACATGGTGGGTTTGGGGTTTTTGCAGACAGAAAAGGTTACAGATGCAGCAGGGCAGTTGTGGCACACACCTTTAATCCCAGCACTCGGGAGGCAGAGGCAGGAGGATCTCTGTGAGTTCGAGGCCAGCCTGGTCTACAAGAGCTAGTTCCAGGACAGGCACCAAAACTACAGAGAAACCTTGTCTCAACCCCCACCCCCAAAAATGTTATAGATGCGTAGTAAAGACAGATCCAGATTGGAAAAAAAACCTCTTAATAGGTTATAATGTGTTTCAAATGTACTAAGGTTTAGGAGAGAAAAGAAAAAGGGTATAGACTGTTATTAAAATATATATAGTTTTAAAATAATAAAGTCCTTAAAAAGGGAGTAAAGTAATATAAAAGGAAAAAAGGGTACGTAAAGATGGGAAAAGAGTCTAGATTCGGTATGTTATTGTGTTGTCTTTATATTTTCTGATTGCTAGTGAAGGAATGACAGCTGCTGAGACACATTGGATTATTAAAACTGCTAAATTAAACCAACCTATATATTTTAAAACATCTTGACTTCAAAATGGAAGCCAAAAGATATGTTACTTTGGGGAAGAGGTTATGCTTTTATTTCCACAGGAAATGAAAGGCTACAGATTCATTCCTGGATATGGATCAGGTTCGATCAAGGAAGAGCTGAAATTCTGACTACAAACATAAGGAAATAAACCTAGAAAAAAAAACTACAAAACACGTAATGTATATTTTACCTGCTCAAACATTAAAAAAAATCTTTAACTGACTTATATAGACCACATATTCCATACTTGTAATATATATTACCTTTAAAAGTTTATGTATTTTTAGAACAAGGAGACCAGACACCAATAAAAATGATGGCCCAGGTGATCCAGCATCTCAGAAGGCCTCTGTTACAGTTCTTGAGTTCTGCATCCAGAACAGGTTCAAGGCTACTGACTGAGATGATCCAGCCCTTCAGACTACTATAGCCCAGACTTAACTATTATCCTGAACTTCCTCAAAGTTTCCACAGAGATACCAGAGTCCCCAGACAACAGGAAGCAGTCTAGAGAAGATAATGTCCACATTTCCAAATGGGTTATTGATGTTTGTTATCATTTAAGTGGAGTTGGTTACAAGTTGTTATTGGTCATGGTTTAAAAAAAAAAAGGCTAAACAAAAGAGTGAAATTCAAAGATCTCTTTCCAAATGAAAAAGGGGGATATGATATAGGGATGATATGGTGCGGGAGAACAATTCTATATCTGTCAATTATGTTTTAAATAAATGCTGATTGGTTGGTAGCCAGGCAGGAAGTATAGGCAGGAAAGCCAGACAGGAAGTAGAGGTGGCACAATAAGAATAGGAGAATTCTGGGAAGCAGGAAGCTCCCCTGCAGTCCTGCCCAGACCACCGAAGAAGCAGGATGTGACCTGCCCCACTGAAAAAGGTACTGAGCCATGTGGCTAACATAGATAAGGATAATGGGTTAATATAAGTTATAAGAGCTAATAAGAAGCCTGAGCTAAGGGGACAATCAGTTCATAAGTTATAGAGGCCTCTGTGGGATTTTCTTTGGGGCTTGCCAGCTGTGGGGCATGGGGTGGGACAGAAACCCCAACAAGCCGGCCCTCATGTTACAATGATAGGGAAAAGAGTAGATTATTGACTCTACTTTAATCCAAAAACAACTATTAATCTCAAAATATTTTACATTGGTAAGGATTTTGGTATATTGATACAAGTTTAAAGTTAATTTCGTGATACTGTATATGTGTTTCTACTCTTGTTTGGGGTTTTGTGTTCATTAGAAAATATAATGTATAATTAAAAATGCAGGTCAGTAGTTAGTCATCTATAATAATTAAACTTGTAGTCATATTAGGTATGTTTTCAAGGTTAAACAGATATATTTAGGTAGATAGTCTTCAAACTCTTCAAAGACCCACAGAATATGGTATTTAATATGTTTAATATCCTAAGGCTTTTCTTGACAATGAGACATGTCTGCTCCTGGCAGTACCAATTTCCTTCACAGAAGATGATGGGTGCCAAAGAAACTTCATATGGAGTTTGCTTTCTTTATGGCAAAAGCTACTTGGGCAAAGAAACTGCCCTTGCTGTTATGGAATAATAATAATTCCATAACAGCAAGATGTATCATTTCCAAGACACCTTCTGATTCGTTTAATAAAACAGTTGACTGGCTGGTAGCTAGGCAGGAGCTATACTCAGGTATAGGTGGGATAGCCAGACAAAGGGCACTGGGAGGAAGAAGGACAGAGTCTGGGGAGTTACAAGCAGACACCGAGGAAAGCCAGTTGGACATGCTGTGTTGAAAGAAGTTACCACCACATGGCAGAGGGTAGATAAGAAATATGGGCTAACTTAAAATGTGAGATTTAGCTAGTAACAAGCCTGGGCATTTATAATTACTAAGTCTTTGAATGGTTGTCTGGGAGCAGCTGCTGGGACACAGAGAAATGCTGCCTACACCTTGCCTCAATTGCTGACAGCATACTGTCCAAACTGGGCCAGCAGGATGCAAAAGAAGCAACCATTAAACTTTGCCACAGCAAGGTAGGACAGTCCTTCAAAATTCCCTGCTTCTCAAAAATGTCTGTCAGATATACTAGGCCTATATGCCAAGGTTGGATGCCCCAGTGTTGCAGAAGAACTTTAGGTGGATAGCTGTCAGCTGTTTTTGTCATTTCTCTTAATTTTGGAAGTCATTTATTCTGCATTTCCAACTTACTCAGGTAATATTATATCCTTCTCAGATCTTTGGTGGAATTGAAGACTAGATAGTCATATTTAAAGTTTTCCTTAGTTGTGAAAAAAAGATAAATTAGGTATAAAACTTTATCACAAAGATAAGATAAATAGTAGAGTATTTTTTCTAATTTTGCCAAGTACAAATGGACTGGATGTTGTAACTGTAATTCTTACTTGATAATTGTTTTTGTTGTATATAGTTTTACTATGTTAAAGTTAAAACCTTCCTTTTTAATTAAACAAAAGGGCAAAATGCTGTGGAGCAATCTTTGTACACTGTGAATATATACCACTCTCACTGCTAATAAAAATCTGATTGACTGATAGCTAGGCAGGATTTTCAGGGCAGAGAGAATGCTGGGAAGAAGGAAGATAGAGTCAGATGAGTCAGCCACCAGCCAGATGGAAAGTTGACAGGACATGCAGGAGAGGTAAAAGCCACGAGCCTCGGGGCAGCACATAGAAGAATAGAAATGGGTTAATTTAAGTTGTAAGAACTAGTTAGTAATAAGCCTGGCTATTTGAGAAGCAGCTGGTGGAACAGCTGATTGCAGTCCTGACGAAAATCTCTGCCTACAGGATCCTGAACCACTTAGCAAGGATGGTGGATACACAGAAATCTAGTCACATGGGGGAAGGCCTACTTCTGCCTAGTAGGAGGGAATATATGTGTGAGGAATGTCAGAAGTAGCTCTGATGAATGTGGCAAGATGGTCTGAGTGTGCAGATGAGAGGCATGTCGCAAGGAGAATCCAGGCTCCCAGAGGCACAGAAGAATGGTCACATCTCACAGATGATGCAGCCCCTGAAAGGCTGCCAGAAATACCCTCTGTGGTCCAATGAGTTGCATTTTACATCTAATTTTCTCAGTTAATAAATCCCAGGTGGGAAAAGCAACAGTGCCGGATCACAGATTGTGTAATTAGGTAGGTGATGGAGTCATTAACAGAGACAGAGACTCGGGAGCAGTTTCCCGTGAGTCTATAAAACACTACACATCTCCAAGAAGCCTAGGATGGAGATGAGGAGGGGAGTGGGATGTGGGGTGGTCGGAGGCTGTTGCCTAAGGGAGAAAGGTGGAATAATAAAGATTCCAAAGCAGGCAAAAGAGGGAAGTTCCCAGGAGCACTGCTAGTTATATAGTAGACTGTCTAGGCAAACAGAACAGCATCTCTCTTGGGAGGCCTGGACCATAATGCCAGTAGGAAGACAAAGCATCTTTGCCAATATCTTTGGTTAGAGACCTTGAATCAGTCAGCAAAGCAGACAGTAATCACATCTGGCTTGGTGGAGGATGGGAGCAGCAGGGCAGGGAGGAGTCTGGAAAACATGCAGTCCTGTTCTGTCCTCTGTACTCTCATCCCCACGTTTCTGCTACCAAGCAAAGAATTGTTGGAGATTCTACATGGTGACAGATTCCTAGCCACTTCGACTGTAAAGACTGTCTGAATAAACAGTTTGGCAGAGGGCTAAACAATGGAAATCCAGAGGAGAGCCAGGATTTAGCTCCTCTGAGACTTCTGCCTCTGCCCATACTGCTCCACTGCATTAAGGATGTTATCGTCCTCATTGCCCAACCCGATCCAGCCCCTGCATAGCATAGTGAGCAACACTGAGTTCACAGAAAAGGCTGCGTGACCTGGAAGGTCAGGAAGGAAAGTTATAGCTTAGAAGTAGAAGAAAGGATGAACACTCACTTTATCCAGAGCTTCTCCCAGGAGCATCTTAACTTCACATCCTTTCTCCCCTTTCTTCTTAACCCACAAACCCCTACTTCCAATTTTTTTCTTACCCTTCCCTTTGAAAGATTTATTATTTTGCTTGTGCGAGTTTTTGCCTGCATGTCTGTCTGTGCACTGTGGATGTGCCTGTGGTCACAGGAAGTCAGAAGAAAACATCGGATTATCTAATTAGAATTACAGATGTTTGTGAGCCACCATGTAGATTCTAGGAACCAAACCTGGGTCCTCTGTAAAAGTAATGAATGTGGATGTTCTTAATGCTGAGCCACCTTTCCAGCCCCTTTCTTCCCTTTCCTGTGCAAGTAATTTAGCTACTTCCCTAAACCCAACTCAGATTTACAAACCCTAACACAGCCCCAGGAAATAAGATACCCTGCAGGTAAGAAAGAGCCCCTCCTAAGGAAGCAATTATGGTTGTAGGTATGAAAGTTTTGTTGCTATTTCATAGGTAAATAGATGAGCATCCCTAAATAAAATGGTATTAGTCATTTTACCTCAAGGAGCCCTTAATCTCTCTGGAGAGATGGCTGAGCAGTTAAGAGCATTGCCTGCTCTTCTAAAGGTCCTGAGTTCAATTCCCAGCAACCACATGGTGGCTCACAACCATCTGTAATGAGATCTGGTGCCCTCTTGAGGAAGAGACCTGGTCAGTCGTCCTCATCACCTTAGACCATGAAACCCAATATGGACAAGTTCAACAGAACTGCCATATACAGGCTGCTCACATATGCTTCAGCATTGCCAGGGCATAAATTTCAATATCAATTTCAGCCCCTAATCTAGAAGGGGGAAAAAAAAAGACAAACCAGAAAGATTAAACAGAACCATATGCTGTCACAAACTGAGGGTCAGCAAAATGGCTTGCCTGAGTTCGAACCCTGGGACCCCATGTAAAAGTGGAAGAATAAAGCAGAGTCCACAGAGCTGTCCTCCAACCTCCACTCAGATGATGTGGCATGTGTGCTCCCTCACACACATCACGCACACAGCAACATCAATGATGAACCACAGAACTGAAGCCTTGCTCTAATTGCCATGCCTGTGGCCCTTGACACAATGCTGTGTATTTTAAAGAACGATTTGTTTGGAAATATTTAGCTTCGAGCCATACATTCTTCAAGCTGACAAACCACAGCGGCAGAAGAAGTTAAAATGAGTTTGAGTTGAACAAAACAAACCACATTGCCCAGGGCTGCTCTCAGGGGACAAGGACACAGAAGACTGCATGCTCCAGCACTCAAGACACAGCAGGGTCTGTGCACAGCCATCTATGCCATTATTCTCTTTCATTCTCCCCTTGGGGAGAATTATTTGTCTCTTGCTGCATACCCCAGCATGTCTCTTGAATGTGTGGCCCTCTTGCCTCAGCCTCCTGAGTGTTGTGACTACAGGTGTGTGCTATTCCTCCGGGCAGGGATGGTTATTGCCCTTGTTGTTATTGATGATGCCATGGGTCTCAGGAAACTGAAAACTTTGAAGTTTGTCCCTGGTATTTTTTTTTTTTACCTACCTTCTCCAAGGTTTCCATGTCTCCTGCTTCTTAATTCTGCCCAGATCAGTGGGGGATCTTTTCGAATTTGAAAATCTAATTCTTGATGGTATCTGGAAACAGCTGCTAGAAAAAATAGATGATTTTTAACTCCCTTGATGTTCTAGATTTTTGACAAAAATGTGTGTGGGTGTGGGTGTCTACCTCCTTTTCTCTCTCTCTTCCTTTCCTAACTTACTCTTGCATCTTTTTTTAATTATTATTTTCTTTTTGTGTTCAGAAAGGTCTGACGCTAGCCTTTCAGTTTGCATGATAGCCCGACATCCTGCAACATCATCTGGTCCTGCGTTCTTCCCACCAAAGCGTGGAGGTATGCTCAACTGTGTTTTGAGGAAAACAAGGGGCCCCGTCCCATTTTTTCCACTTGTAGGTGGTTAGAATTTTCTGCAAGGATGCTACAGAAAAATCTTTATCCTTCAAGTTAAACACCTTAATCAATGTCTATTGTAAATGTAATGTAAAAAAAAAGGTCTCAGCTAAGTAATCTACTCTTCCAAGAACAGATTTTGTTTTTCACTTCAGAAAACTGTTTCTTCACTGCAGTTCCGAAAAGTTTCATTTTCTGTTGAGTACTGCTTCAGGAACAGTAATTCTATTTTGTATCACTGTGGCCTGAACACCTTATTTGGTCTCTATTTTAATTTTTAAACTGTCTGCCGTCTGTTTCCAGCAGTGTTTAGGTATCCCTTTTAAAATTTATTTGTTGACTGGTAATACTTGTAATTTGATTGCAATTTCTATCTTAAGCATTTTGTGTTTTACGTTTGTTTTATTGATATCATGCTTTCATTACTCTTTCCTTTAGCACAAGGCAATCTGGGGAAGTCATCTTCTGTCTTTTGGGTTGTTTTCTCCTGTTCTCTCGCCATTGATGTCCCCACCCTGTTCTTAGTGGACATACTTACTTTTACTTTGCTTAAGTCCAACTTACGCAGTGCTGTGTAGACTTCCGCTCTCTATGCTCGTCTGTAGCTCTTCTTGAACATTCTCCTTGGAAATTACCACCCCATAGGGAATCTCAGGGCTAAACAGCATCTTCCTTTCCTGAGAATAGGAGGTTGGAAAGGAGGAAGCTCTTCCAGGGATACCCGATGCGCTGGCCAGGATCCTCACGGTTTCTCCAGCGTTCCTTTCGGAGGTTAGCCTTCCCAATGGAGTCCTGAGCAGTGGACTCTGAGAACTGCTAGTGATTCATGGGCTGAAATGAATGAATGAAATTTATGTCCTGGCAATGCTGAAACTTGTATGGGCAGCCCATACCTATTGGGTTTCATGGTCTAAGTTGGTGAGAATGACTGACCAGGTCTCTTCCTCAAGAGGGCACCAGATCTCATTACAGATGGTTGTGAGCCACCATGTAGTTGCTGGGAATTGAACTAAGGACCTTTGGAAGAGCAGGCACTGCTCTTAACCACTGAGCCATCTACTCTTAGGGAAAACAATCAAATAAACACAACAACAACAACGAAGCATAAAGCAGAGGGTCAAAGTGCAAACAAAATTAGGCTGGGGTAAACCAAGATTATTTCATGCTGACTTTAAATACTGAGTTGGTGGAGGTCAGGGAGATGGTTGAGGGAGGCCCTGAAGAGGGAGGTCTATCCTCAGAATCCACATACAAGCTAGATCCCATGGCATGCATCTATAATCCCAGCGCTCTGGTGGGGAGATCCTAGAAAGAGACAGGAGAAGCTGCCAGAAGCCCTCAAGCCAGCTAACTGAAGCATACTTTGCAGCAGGAACTACAAAGAGATTCAAGGAGGTGGAAAGAGAAAATCCGTTCCTGAAAGTTGTCCTATGGCCCTCATGCCATGCCACACACCCCCACATAGTAAATAAATAAAGGATAGTTTTTAAAATTGAAGGGTCTTCTCATTTGGCATTTATTTAAATCATATATTTGTTTCCAAGAGATTACAAAAAAAAAAAAAAAAAAAGGCTGAGCCACATGAGGTTTTTTCTTCCCAACACTAAAGAGCACTGATGGTTAAAATTTTCATATATCAAGCAGACTTTAAAAATCAACAGCTCCCAAGTCATCTATCACACAGTCTCATGAGATTATCAGTGGTATTAGAATGGGTCTCAGGCACCACCGCATCCTCTCCCCAAGACTCCTCCAAAGGACATCTCGGACGCCACTGTCCTTTGCATTTCTCTGACAGTGTGAAACTAATTCTTTTGCTGCTTTTAAGGGATTGGTTCTATGTGTTGACATCAGCAAGACTTAGTGTTTTCTGCTTGCATTTAGCCACATTTTAAGACGCATCCCAGCAGACAGCGTTGGTGCTGGGAGCAGGGATTTAGCTGCACTGCTCACACCAAGATCAGCAAAAGAGTGTATAAATCCCTGCATGTGGGTTTAATTTTTGTTGCTGGGAAAAGAAAAGCCCAACTAGTGTTCAGAATCCACCAGGCTCAACTCCTCGATATGCTTCCGCAAAGAGTGATGGGCAGAAAAACAGCCCATCTTGGAGCCTGGCCTCTCTTGGATCACAGCTGCTTGCCAGGCTTGGGAGGCCAGGTCCTTGGAACCTGCGCTCACACTACTCAGTGTTGTTGGGTCACAGGTTCTAGAGGGTTGCTGACCTGCTTTCCAGCATTTGGAAAGCATTAGCTTAACTGGATGAGTCACAATGATTGTTTCACGTGTCACCCTAACCCACATGTCATCGTAACCCAGTGAGTGCAGTTGGAAGAAGTAGCTTATTCATCTTACAGTGTAACAATCCCTCCTAGTCACGCTGGCCATAGAGGCATATGGTCATCAGCCATTACTATGAAATCCTTGTAGGTCTCATAAGGAATAGTTAGGTCTAGTATAGGCTTGGGGTAACAGTTAAGGCCGGGCACCTGGGCTCTGGGCTCAGTAACTGAGACCCAGGCTCCTCCACTGCCTGCTTAATGGGGCAAGGAACTCAGCCTCATTGAACCCAGACTCGTAAAATGAAGGGACTGTTGAACCCATTGAGAGGATTCTAAAACCTGGTACACAGAGAGTTCTTAGCCATGTGTACACAAAAGTTCTCAATGATGTGGATGCTGAAAACGATCTTCATCTCTTATGTAAGCCTACTGGACAAAGCTCACTTCATATATCTAAAATCTGTGCTAAGTCACTTACGAGTGAACATGACTATAAAGAAGCACGTTTGCAGCCAGATGCCTTTTATTATATGTACGTACACACACATGTAGTCTTTTGTAATTTATTTGTTTATTTACTTTAGGTACTAAGACTGAACCCAGGGCCTTTCATTTGCTATATAAACACCCTATCACTGAGCTAAATCCCCAACCCTTAAATATATATTACAAGTGTGTGTGTGTGTGTGTGTGTGTGTGTGAGAGAGAGAGAGAGAGAGAGAGAGGGAGAGAGACAGAGACAGAGAGAGACAGAGAGAGAGAGAGAGAGTTTCATGTAGACTAGTCGTTTCAGGCTGGCTTGGAACTCACTACATAGTTGTGGAATTGTATTTATCACTTAGAGATTCACATTTTATCCATTTCCCACAGAGCCATCCTGCATGTTTGTGATTTCACATTTTGGCTGCTGTTAACAAACCACCTCAGAATAACTCTTGTTAAACAAGATACTTATTTCTCATAGTAAAGTCTAATTAAGCAACTCAGTGTTGATATGCCGACCCTGAAATGAAATCCAGAAGCTGGGGCCTCCTTGTCTGGATGCCCCGCCCACCTAGGGAACTGGATCTCTCCATGGAGATGGCCACTCTCGTTTTCACCAGTAGTTCCAGTTTCCCGTCAGTAACAATGTGGACTGAGGCAAACCGTTGTTTCACGTCTTCTCTTTGAAAGCACACATCTGTCTTAAACACATACACTGTGTTAAATAGTGTATGTTTTTTTCACAAGAGTCGCAACGTTCCGGATTTTAATACACAATTGGAAGCTGTATGTGGATTCTCAGTTTTTTTTAAAGAGAAAAATTCATCTGTTTCTTGAAACGTGGCTTAAGGTAACAGCTTTACCCTTAAGGATTTATAAAGGTTAAGATCTTTATAATATTAAAAAGCCAGTGCTTAAAAACGCGGACGTGATGGGCAGTGGGGAGGCGAGTTCCCGCTGGTATACTCATCACTTGTTTGCTCTTGTGACCAAATACCTAAGAAGCAGCTTAAGGAGAGAAAGCTGGGTTTTGTTTAAGGTTTAGGAAGAAACAACCCATTGTGGAAGGGAAGGTAGAGTGGTAGTGGAGTCAGGTGGTCATCACATTGTAGCCACAAACAGGAAGTAGAGGAAGAACAGGAAGTGGAGCCGGAAGGAGCTGCCTCAAGGTCAGAGAACTACTTCTAAACTAAAAAGTAGCTTATTTAGCATTTTATCTTAAAATGCTAAAGTTACTATATAAGCAAAGGATTCCTCTTACCTACACAGGGGACATGAAACTTATGTTTTAAAAAAGACTCATATCTGAATGCTGATAGAAACATTATCTGTAATATTCCCCAAGTAGAAACAACCTGAATAGTCATTAACTGGTGAATTGGTCAAGTATGGTATGTCCATACAATTGAATGCTATTCCAGCAATATAAAGGAATACAGCACTAATGTATGCTTCAAATGAATGCCTGTCTCTAAAAAATATTGGTTAAATGAGAGATAGGCTCTAATGCCCATATATCATATGGCACTTTAGACTTCCACTTATAAGAAATATCCATCATAGGCAAATCAGTAGACATTGTATATTAGTAGTTGGTTGCGCTAGGGAATTGAGATAAGGAGTTATTTAGATTGGGCACAAAGTCTCTTTTTGGAGTGATGGGAATGTCCTAAATCTGGGGCTGCCAAGACAGCTCATAAGGCAACCATGCCTTCTTGAAAGCCTGAGGACCTGAGTTCAGTCCCTGGAATCCAAATAAAGGTGGCAGGAGAGAACTAACTCCATGAAATTGTTCTCTGACCTCCACATGAGCGCCATGGATGTGTGCTCACACAAATCATACACATATAATGATAAAGAAAACAATTTAAAGTACTTTGTGATTTGTTTATTTCATTGTATGTGCGTGAGTCTTTTTCCTGCATGAATGTGTATGTACCACCTGGGTAGCTGGTGCCTGTTGGAGGTCAGAAAAGAGAGTCAGAGCCCCTGGAGCTGGAGTTTTGAGTTGGTGAGTGCTGAAAAACTAACCTAGGTCCTCTGCAAGAGCAACAAGTGCTCTCAACTGCTGAGCTCTCTAGCCCTAGTAAATAACTCTTAAAACGTTCTAAGATTTGTCTGTGGTTGTGTTTGCAAACTGTAAATGACTTTTTTAGTTTCATGTTGGGGATTAGATTGACTAAATAGAACACTTATGTTCCCATGGCTTCAAATATTTAACATACATTTCATCAGTATTTATTTTATTAAAGTTTGTGATATAGCTAATCTCAGAGCATGGTCACATGTTGATAATTTTGATTAAAAGGTTTCTTTTGTTTTCTGATAAGCATACTGAAGCCTCTTGGCTGCATCATTGTTGGGGACTGTGGACCCCCCTGCCTGCCGGAGTAAACAACTTGTTTCCCTATGCTTGCAGCTGCTCTGAGCAGACCCTCAGGAGTTCCTGATGGCAGGGGAGTGGTTTCTGGTGGGCTTGCAGCTGAGCGTTAAGGTGTGGCCATTAGTCAAGGACACCCTATATAAGCTGCCCTAGAACACAATAAAGGGGAATTCTTGGCGTTACCAGTGTCTCTGTTTGTGTGTGTATGTGTGTGTTTCAATCTCCAGGCCCTTGCCTGACTCCTGAACTGTACTGCAGCATGTAGCATGTAGGGCAGACATTGTGCTACACATCATTTAATGAATCTTGCTCCCACCATCATCTCAACCATGCCTTCATTCCATACAGATGTCCCATAGTGTTTTCTAGATAGAGCTATCTATGAGTCCAAATGTGATTCTCATTTACCTTACAACTTAAGACTACCTGGAACTTGAGGACCTACCATGATTAGTTGCCATGGAAACTAAGTGGTGAAAAGAACCTGGGCACTCAATATTCCAGGATGGGAAAAGGTGAGCCAGGAGTACAGCAGCAACTAAGGGGCTGTGGGAAACCAAGAGGAGAGCCAGTCATGCTGGGTCCCGTGTGGAGAGGACTGATGTGATTATAAAGGGTGGGTGTGCAGAGGGGCGAGCAGACAACACACACCCAGGGTCTCTTCCCAAGGCCCGTGGGGTTCAATCCCCTGCAGCTTTCATGAGACCAAGTCACACAGTGAAAACTAATTTTCATTTAGTCATTCCTCATGCATAGACCAACTTGAACCCTCTTGTTCCCAAGGGCAGGGATGCTCCAGGGGGATCTAGCTTGTCTTACTGCCTTGAGGCTCATTAAAAACAAAACTCATCTCAATATTTAAGGTTTATTTCTTCATTTCTTTTTAGCTTTATTTTATGTGTGTGAATGTTTTGCCTGCATTCTGTATGTGCTTGGTGCCTGAGGAGGTCAGAGGAGGGCATCAGATTCCCTGGAACCGGTGTTTCAGATGGTTGTTGCCTTTATGTGGGTGCTGGGAACTGAACCGGGGTCACTTGCAAGAGCAGTAGGTGCTGCTGAGCCATCTCTCCAGCTCTCATCTTCTTACATGTGTTTTTTTTATTTTATGGAGTTTATATCATCTTGAATGTTATGAAAAACCTGATGCAAAGTTTAAATCTTACTACTTGTACCTATAATAAGCCTTTCCAGAAAGTACTGTCTTTCCATGTCTCCCGATTAACTTGCTTTCCCGTGTTCATATTCATTACAAGGTTCTTTCCAAGGTCAGGAATACATATGAAGTATGACTTTATGCCTAATGTGAAAAACACTCAGTTAGTGTAACTGACTTAGGACGAGCTATCCAATCTGAATACAACAGCAAAATTTTTTTTATTTATTTATTTTATGTGCATTGGTGTTTTGCCATGGGTGTCAGGTCCCCTGGAACTGGAATTATAGACAGTTGTGAGCTGCCATGTGGGTGCTGGGAATTGAACCTGGGTCCTCTGGAAAAGCAGTCAGTGCTCTTTACCATTGAGCCATCTCTCCAGCCCTCAATAGCAAAAATTCAAACAGAATTTTCTTCAGAAATCTCTCAGTCCAGACTGCTTTGTGGGTAACGTATTTTTAACCATTCAGTCCTCACATGAGTATTAGCCTTTGCAAAGTGCCTCAGAGTTAAAGGTACTAGAGCTGCCTGCGGCGGTTTAAATGAGAAGTATCTCTCATAGGCACATACATGCCTTGGATACTTGTCCCCAGTTTGTGGAGGCGATGGAGCCTTTAGTGGGGGCAGCTTTGTTACTGTTTTCACCCTTCCTGCGTTTGAGCTGTGTGGCTGCCTTAGTCACTGTTCTATTGCTGTGAAGAGACGCCACGACTAATGCAACATTTATAAAAGGAAGCCTTTAACTGGGGTTAGTCTAGGATCATCGTGGCAGGAAGCCAGCAGGCATGGCACTGGAGCAGAAGTTGAGAGCTTTATATCCTGAGTCACGCGCAGCAGGTGGAGAGACACCGGACCTGGTGTGGGACTTTGAAACCTCAGAGCCCATCCCCAAAGACACAGCTCCTCCAATTAGGCTACTTTGCATAATTCAAACATATGAATCTATGGGGACCATTTTTATTCAAACCAACACAGTTCGCAACACACTATATTTTCTAAATTTGATCAATTTAGGATCATGGAAGTTACATTATGTTTATTCTGATTTTACACTCTAGGAGGACTGGCACGTTTTCATTTAGGCTCTTGGGGCCTAAGAGGCCACAGAGAGAAGTTCTGGGACTCCATGGCCAAGTATTAGGCTGACTGTCTGCATTCTTCTACCCACCCCCACCAAGACACCAAGCTGGTGTGAGGCCACGGTTGATCCTCCAGACCACCCCATGTATACCATCACACAGAGTCGTCCAGCTGAATCCTGCCCAAATGTTTTACCTATGAAGTGAGTATGATGAAGGCTATTAAAATGGTATTGCTTTATTTGTGATTGTTATATAGCAATAGATAAGTAGAATCCTACAAAAATGAATTTTCAACTCACCTAAGAAAGAAAATATTACTGGGTGATGGTGGCACATGCCTTTAATTCCAGCACTTGGGAGGCAGAGGCAGGAGGATCTCTGTGAGTTTGAGGCCAGCCTGCTCTACAAAGCAAGTTCCAGAACTGACTCCACAGCTACTGACAAACCCTGTCTAAAAAAAAAAAAAAAAAAAGAAGAAGAGAGACAGACAGAGAGAGAGAGAGAGAGAGAGAGACAGAGACAGAGACAGAGAGAGAATGTCGGTTTGGGCAGTGGTGGCACACATCTTTAATCCCAGCACTTGGGAGGCAGAGGCAAGTGGATCTCTGAGTTCAAGGCCAATCTGGTCTAAAAGAGCTAGTTCCGGGACAGGAAACAAAGATACAGAGAAACCCTGTCTCAAGAAACCAAAAAAAGAAAAGAAAAGAAAATTCCTCAATGTTTGAATACGACTCCACCGTGTGAATATCCTGTATTATCATTATTCATCCATCAATTGGTGGGCATTTAGACTGAATGGCAATGGGCATTGGAGCAGTGACTCTCTCTACAGTAGGATGTAGTTTGTTGGATATATGCTTAAGAGTGATATAGTTGGATCATGTGGTAGATCTATTTTTAGTTTTTTTTAACAAACCTCCACATTAATTTCCATATGCACTCACTCCCACTAGCAGTAATAATTTCTTCACACCCACACCAGAATTTATCATCATTTGTTTTCTGATCTTAGCTGTTCTGACTTGGGTTTAAAAAAAAAAACAAAACCAAAATAAGTATAATTTGCACTTTTCTGGTAGCTAAAGATGTTGGAAATGTTAAAAAAAATGTTTTTTGGTCATTTGTTTTTCACCTTTTGAAAATTCTCTCTTTAGTTCCATGCTCAATTCTTAAATTAGGTTGTTTGTTTTTCTTGATGTTTATTTTTCTTTGTACATTCCATAAATTAACCCTCAGTCAGATATATAGTGAGCAAATATTTATAGGTGATTGTATGGAGCTGTAAACAGTCATTCTGTGTGAGGTAATCCAAACCCATACAAATGTCACATAACTTCTCTTATTTGTAGATGTTTAAATCTTCAGATATATATATATATACATATATATATATGTATATATATATATATATATTTCATTTGGTATACCTATAGAGGCCAGAAAATTACTGAAGGACTGTAACATGTAGGGCCTGCTTTGTTGGGATTTCTGTCCTGCCCAGTCCCACAGCCGGCAAGTCCCAAAGAAAATCACTTAACCAAGAAATAAGGGAACTAACAGATGTTATGAAAAAATGGACTTAACAGACATCTATAGAAAATTCCATCCAAACGTAAAAGAATATATTTTCTTCTCAGCACCTCATGAAACCTTCTCAAAAATTGACCACATACTCAGTAACAAACAAACCTCAACAGATACAAAAAAGTTGGAGTAACCCCATGTATCTTATTGGATCACCATGGCTTAAAATTAGAATTCAACAGCAACGCTAATTTCAGAAAACCCACTAACACATGGAAATTAAACAGTACTCACCTGAATCATCAATGGGTCAAGGAAGAAATAAAGGAAGAAATTAAAGACTTCCTAAAATTCAATGAAAATGACACACAACATACCCAAATTTATGGGACACAATGAAAACAGTGTAAAGAGGAAACTTTATAGCTCTAAATGCCTATATAAAGAACCTGGAAAAATCCCACACTAGTGAGTTAACAGAACACCTGAAAACTCTAGAACACAAAGAATCCAACTCACCCAGGAAGACTAGAAGGCAGGAAAATAATCAAATTGAGAGCTGAAATCAGCAAAATAGAAACAAAGAAAACAATACAAAGAATCAATGAAACAAAGAGTTGGTTCTTTGAGAAAACCAATAAAATGGACAAACCTTTATCCAAACTTACCAAAAGGCAGAGCAAGAATATCCAAATTAACAAAATCAGAAACGAAAAGAGGGATATAACAACAGACATGGAGGAAATACAGAGAATCATCAGGTCTTACTTTGAAAACCTGTACTCTACAAAGTTGGAAAACTTAAAGGAAATTGACAATTTTCTGGATAAATATCACTTACCAAAATTAAATCAAGACCAGATAAGCAAATGAAATAGACCTACAACTGCTAAAAAGATAGAAACAGTCATCAAAAGTCTCCCAACCAAAATAAACCCAGGACCAGATGGTTTCAGCACAAAATTCCACAAGACTTTCAAAGAAGAACTAATACCAACACCCCTCAAATTGTTCCATACAATAGAAACAGAAGAAATATTGCCAAACTCTTTTTACAAGGCTACTATTACCCTGATACCCAAACCACACAAAGACATTACTAAGAAAAAGAATTATAAACTAATCTCACTCATGAACATTGGTGCAAAAATACTCAATAAAATACTGGCAAACCAAATTCAAGAACACATCAGAACCAACATCCACCATGGCCAACTAGGCTTCATCCTAAAGATGCAGGGATGGTTCAACATATGAAAACCTGTCAATGTAATCCACCATATAAACAAACTGTAAAAAAAAAAAACAAGCCCACATAATCATCTCATTAGATGCTCAAAAATCCTTCGACAAAATACAACATCCCTTCACGATAAAGGTATTGGAGAAAGCAGGGCTACAGGGAACATACCTGAACATAATAAAGGCAATATACAGCAAGCCAACAGCCAACATCAAACTGAATGGAGAGAAACTCAAAGTGATCCCTTGAAATCAGGAACAAGACAAGGTTGTCCACTCTCTGCATATCTATTCAATATAGTTCTTGAGGTCCTAGCTAGAGCAATAAGACAACAAAAGGAGATCAAGGGTATACAAATCAGAAAAAAAGAAGTCAAACTCTCACTATTTGCTGATGATACGATAGTTTACATCAGCAACCCCAAAAATTCTACCAAACAACTTCTACAACTCATAAATACCTTCAGTAATGTAGCAGGATATAAGATTAACTAAAAAAAAAATCAATAGCTCTCCTTTATACAGATGATAAATGGGCTGAGAAAGAAATCAGAGAAACATCACCCTTTACAATAGCCAAAAATAACATGAAATATCTTGGAGTATCTCTAACCAAACAAGTGGAAGACCTGTATGACAAGAACTTTAAATCTTTGAAGAAAGAAATTGAAGAAGACACCAGAAAATGTAAAGATCTCACATGCACTTGGGTAGGTATAATTAACATAGTAAAAATGGCAATCTTACCAAAAGCAATCTATAGATTCAATGCAATGCCTTTCAAAATCCCAGAAAAATTCTTCACAGACCTCGAAAGAACAATACTCAACTTCATATGGAAAAGCAAAAATCTAGGATAGCCAAAACAATCCTGTACAATAAAAGAACTTCTGGAGGCATCACAATTCCTGGCTTCAAACTCTACTACAGAAATACTACAGAATTCTGAAAACAGCCTGGTATTGGCATTAAAAACAGACAGGAGGACCAATGGAACCGACCAAAGACCCATATATCAATCCAAACACCTACAAACACCTGACTTTTGACAAAGAAACAAAAAAATAAAATGGAAAAAGAAAGCATATTCAACAAATTGTGCTGGCATAACTGAATAGTAACATGTAGAGGAATGAAAATGGATCCATATCTATTGCCACGCACAAAACTCAAGTCAAAATGGATCAAAGACTTCAACATAAAACCAACCACACTGAACCTCATAAAAGAGAAAGTGGGAAGTACATTTGAACACATTGGCACAGGAGACCACTTCCTAAATAGAACCCCAGCAGCACAGACACTGAGAGAAACAATTAACAAATGGGACCTCCTGAAACTGAGAAGCTTCTGTAAAGCAAAGGACACGGTCAACAAGACAAAATGGCAGCCTACAGAATGGGCCAAGATCTTCACCAACCCCTCATCAGACCGAGGACTGACCTCCAAAATATACAAAGAACTCAAGAAATTGGTCATCAAAAGAACAAATAATCCAATAAAAATTGGGTACAGACCTAAACAGAGAACTCTCATCAGTTAGATCTAAAATGGCTGAAAGACAATTAAGGAAATGCTCAACATCCTTAGCCATCAGAGAAATGCAAATCAAAACAACTCTTAGATTCCATCTTATACCTGTCAGAATGGCCACGTTCAAAAACACTGATGACAATTTATACTGGAGAGGTTGTGGGGGAAAGGGAACACTTCTGCATTGCTGGTGGAAATGTAAGCTGGTACAGCCCCTTTGGATATCAGTGTGGCGATTTCTCAGAAAATTAGGAACCAATCTTCCTCAAGACCCAGTAATACTAATTTTGGGTATATATCCAAAGGATGCTCAATCATACCACCAGTACATATGGCTCAACTATGTCCATAGCAGCTTTGTTTGTCATAGCCAGAAACTGGAAACATCCTAAATGCCCCTCGACCGAAGAATGGATAAAGAAAATGTGGTACATTTACACAATGGAGTACTACACAGCGGAAAAATAATGACATTTTGAAATTTGTGAACAAATAAATGGATCTAGAAAACATCATATTGAGTGATGTTAACTCAAACCCAGAAAGACAAATATAATATGTACTCACTCATAAGAGGGTTTTAGACATAAAGCAAAGGAAAACCAGCCTTCGATTCACAATCCCAGAGAACCTAAACAACAAAGAGCATCCAAAGAGAGACATACATAGATCTAATCTACATGGGAAGTAGAAAAAGACAAGATCTCCTGAGTAAATTGGGAGCATGGGGATCATGAAAGAAGGACAAGAGGAGGGAAAGGAACGGAGGGGAGCAGAGAAAAAATATAGCTCAATAAAAACAATAAAAAAGATTAAAAAAAAGAAAAAATACTTTTACACACACACACATATATAATAAAAGGAAAATTCTATTTGTAGTAGATAGTGATTAACAAAGATGCTCACAACTGTTCAAGGTACATAGTATAATAGACTGTGGAGGGTTCAGTGCTAAATGGGGCATCTATGTCTCACACATTCCAAAGCTTGGGGATGATTGCATAAGAAGAGTGTGGAAAGAACAGAAGAGCCAGTGGCAATGAATGGCTACAAGGAAACAGCGTCTTCTGGACTCAACAGATCAGCTACATATATGCGCTCACAGCAGTTATGACTATGCAAGTCCCAAGAAGACCAGATTCCCTCATGGACAGGGGAGGGTGTAAGCACAAATTCCCACCCCAGTTGAGGAACTATTGGCAGCTGATAATTTCTGGGAGAGGGAGAGAGAGTACAGATTCTGGTCAGTCATCTACAATTCAATGGAAGGCCACACACACACAAGAACATGTGGTCAGCAGTATAGTCTATATGTGAAGATGTTTCCCTTTGTGTCTATAAAACAGAGAAAACTGCTGCTCTGAATGCTAATTGTAGGACAGATGATGTAGCCCCTCCAGTGACACCGCAGCTGCTGGAGGAGATGCCTGGACCAGCGTGTTCCCTGTGACAGCCTGGGCACAGGGTTCATGCCCCCTCCTGCTTACCCCGGAGTCTCTCTCTTTATGTGTTTCTCTTCTTCTTCTCGTGTTCTACTTTCATAAAGGAATAAAGAGAGAATATTTAAATTTTTTAAAACCCACAAAGGTACAGTATTCAAAAGGAGCACTCCAGCCTATCCAGAGCCTATCCAGAGCTCCATTTTTGGGTCTGAGTGACAAGGGCTCCCGTTTGTCCGGCTTGTCCTCTCTGTATGTATGCCACTTCCTCTTGGGCCCACACAGGAGCAGAGATTTGGCAGCACCTAGAAGTCACATGGTCAGGATCCAGTGTCCTAGACATTTGCCTCTCAATTTATAAACATCACTCTACATTCAAAGCTAACTCTGTTTATGAAAATAACAGCTACGGTTAAACTGCAAACAGAACAATTCCACGCAGCTTAGGCAATCCTGGAAGGAACAGCACTATATGAAGAGCCTTCCTTCACCAGCAGTTGCATAATTGCATGGGCAATTATGTTATTGCCCATGTCTTCAGTGGCCTACCTCTGGCTCCTTAGTTTGGTTTCTCTTACGGTACCAGTTCATGGGTGTCTCTTATCTCTGTCTCATGGACTTGCTTCTTTCTGTTACTTATTAAATGGTACCAAGTGAGGAGACACGAGGCACAGCCAAGTCATGTCCAGACGAGAAGTCTCTAGACTTCCAAGTATGTCAAGGTCTTCTCTAAATCTTTCTTCCTACCAATGAGCAGGTAGCCATGGTAACAGCCGAATATTGGTAATAACAAGAAGACTAACAAGGAGGAAAATTCTTTTTAATGTAAAGGTAACACTGTGTCTCATTTATTTGAATCAATTATTCATTCCATTATTAAATGAGCTTCTTCTGAAGCTACATTAAAAACAAGATGATTATACCTGTTTTTAAAATAGCTGCGATATTAAGAATGAGAAGGAAAAGCAATTCTCCTAGATGACCCCAGAATCTAGGAACCTAGGTGGTTGGGAGCCAACATGGGGGATTCTGAAATAAGTGAGGAAATTTTTTTGGTGTTTTGATTTTGTCTAGCTGTTTTTTTCCCAAAAAACTAGAAATATCTCAATTTTCCTAACAATCTATATTTATTGCCAAAGTTTTAAAAATACAAGGAATTAAAAGCCTCTCCCTGCTCTTTTGGGATCCCTTCCTTGGTCTCAGAGATCAGCATTGTCATGGCTGCGCCCTTGGCACTTGTTATTTTACGCACATACCCAGTGTAAGCGCACACATCAGTGGTGTGCATCTGTGCGTGTGCATGCATACGTGTGTAAGCATTTCACCTTATAACACAAATCAGTCTGTAGCAGTAGGAGTAGATGCTGTTGCACAACACAGACTGTTAACTGTGACTGGCGTAAGAGTGATATTTGCCTTGTCTCTCACAACAGAAACCACACCAGAGCTTCTGAGGACGCAACGGGATTAGAGAAGGAAGGGGGAAGGACAAGCTTCCTTCTCCCTCTTCAGGAAAGCTTCAGTCATCCCTGATTGGCCAAAATTTAGGAGTTGTGTTCTCAACATCTCCTCTTCCCTGACACCCTCACTACTACCTTCTCCCGGCTCTGTGCCTGGGGCTTGAACTGGCCTGAGGGGATGAACATCCACAGGGGTGTAACAGGACACGGGAGGTGCTAACCCAGGGGCAGTGCATGTGTTTACATGCATTCCATGCTTCCATTACTGAACACAGGCCCATTCCTGCCACCTCAGTTGCTCTGTATTCCGAAAGAAATTAGGAAACGGAACTTGAGAAGAGAACATGGATTTATCTACAGTTTGGTCAGAAGCAGGGAGGGAAATTTCTTCGTTTCTCTTCGTCTTTCCTGATGCAGTGCTGCAGTTTCACAGAAAAGATGAAAGCACAGCCACGCTGTCACAACTGTGACCTCCATTCCCGGGCTTCACCTCATTCTCTCCTCCAGCGTGAGACCCTTGGGGCAGTTAGAATGACTTAGGGTCTACTTTTCAAGGGTCTCCATTGCATTGCACTTTTCTCTGAACTTTGTGTATCAGTTTCAAAATAATTAAGCTAAAATTAGAAAAAAAAAAGAAAAGATCTAGGGGGCGACTGAACTTGAGTATCTGAATTCTGTTTGAAGCCCGGTGATCAGAAGCAATAAAAAAGACTCAAAAGATGCCTGTCAAAGGGCTACCCTTGAGGGGGCAGGGTTGTCCCAAGGTATCCATGAAAATATTGACAGAATGATCCCAGCAATCATAACTGGGGAATTTCAAGTTTTTTAAAAAATTATTTATTTATTTATTATGTATACAATATTCTGTCTGCATGTCTGCATGCAGGCCAGAAGAGGGTGACAGATCTCATTATAGATGGTTATGAGTCACCTTGTGATTGCTGGGAATTGAACTCAGGACCTCTGGAAGAACAGCCAGTGCTCTTAACTGCTGAGCCATCTCTCCAGCCCCTCGGTTTTTTTGTTTTGTTTTGCTTTGCTTTTTTAATTTGGAGAAAAATACAGAAAGAACACCAACAGACCTTACAAAACAAATGAAAGGAAGCATTTATCAATCCAATCCACCGACTCCGGTCCATGTATTAGCTACATCACAAACCTGCCACACCTCATCTCCAGGTCCATCAAGATCAGGGAGATATGAATAACTGAAAATCTTAACATGTCTAACAAGTCTAAAAGTCAGAGAACTAGAAGTAAAACTTCTAGAGGTGTCCCTGTGGATTACGGAGGTCGTGAGCCCATTCACACAGCCACTACAGAGCAACACCAGCAAGGTGGCCCTCCTGACTTTATGGTTCTAACACTGTTGAAGCTGAATGAGGAGTTGAATATACAAGCAGCAGCGCTTTCTGAGCAGGCTCCACTACAGGAACACAGGCCGTGGGATCTGTAACTGGGTCTCGTATATCCACTGAACACTCTTAAATCAAGCTGGTAGTGATGGTGCACGCCTTTAATCCCAGCACTTGGGAGGCAGGTGAATCGCTCAGTGCTAGGATTAAAGTCATGCACCACCACTGCCCAGCCATATTTCATTTCTATGTGTGGGCGTAATTGGTTTAAACATTTTCTTATTCAACTTGAAGTAGCATAAAAAAAAAAAAACCATAGTAGCTTCCCAATCATTATTTTAGATCCTTCAGGGTTACTCAGGGCGGTCATCTGAGCAAGCATCTGACTTAGTAGTGATTGGGAGCTTGTGCCCCAGAAGTAAATACTTTAGGATGGCAGATTAATTATAGGTACAGCAAGCAATTTCTATTTTAAACAAGCAAGAGTTGGAATCTCATTCGAAGCCTCATTAGTTCTGTTGCTTATTAAAGATTATTAAAAAGCAGCAATGACAGTAATAATAAAATATGATTTAACATGCAGAAGAGATTTGCCTTAGCTATTGGACATGGCATATTCAGAAAGATACAACCCGAGTATATTATTGAGAAAGGCACTGCTGTGTCTTAAGAAGGCATTCTTTTCCTGCAACATAATGAAGATTAGATTATTAAATTAATAGCAACTGGCAGCTGCTAAGAAGTTTTTAGAATCAATGCTTCCAGGGCTCTGGGTAGATAAGGAATTGATTCTGAACAGCAAAACCCTGAAAAACTTTTAGGGGACTAGAAAAGACAAAATCTCAGAGAGAAAGCCTGAACCCCTAAACTAATTAAAAAGATCAAACATGATGTATTCAAAAGAAGCGTCTTCAAGGTGCAATCATGGAAGGAAACTCATGCTCGGAAAAGTTCTGTCGGCTGCCAGACAGAGAAATCCTGAGGGTGGAGTGACAAAATTTCTTTTCTCTCTCCAATAAAGTAAAACTCTATACACCTCCAAATTAAAAACAAACAGACAAACAAATAAAATGTGGTTTTGCTATGTATCTTAGTCTGGGATGTTAGGCCTGTGTCACAAAGTCTAGCCTCCAATTCAAATTCTTATGATCAACAAGGAAACACTCATTCCTCTACTTTGTGGGGTGGGTATTGTGCCTGTTTCCCTTTTTTATTTTTTAATTTTTCCATGCTTTTTTTTATTAAAAAACCTTACTTTTCATTTTACATACCAACTCCAGTTCTCCCTTCCTCCCCTTCTCCTCCCCTCCCCTTCCAATCCTCCACCCACCTCAGAGGGGGCAAGGCCTTCCTTGGGAAGGTTCCCTTCTACATGTTGCTGTTTGCACAGGGCACTGAGCATGGGTAGGTTTAGGAGAATGGGTAGGGATTGATTATTAGGTTATTGAGTGATGTGGAGTCACACAGGTTCTCCTAGTTCTTCTGAATTCTTCTGTCTTTCCCTTTTGTAACCCCCTCAAACCATAGGAGTGGCCAGGCCCCTCCCCCGAGACCCTTCATTTGCCAGGTTCCATCCACAGGACACTCTAACTGCCCGAAGGACTGGGCCCTGCCCCCATTCTACAGAGTTAAAAAGCCCAAGTTCTGGACTTGAAATCTTACCAGTCCCTACCCTGAAAAGCTTCACACCGAAAAGATCCACACCTCTCCCCAAGAAACTTTATATAAGCCCTTCCTTTTGCTCAGTTCTTTGTTGCTTCTTGCCTGAGCAGAGGAAGCCACCCTCCTGTTTTTCTCTATAGTCAGAGCTCAAAAATTTCCTAACTCTAAGCCTTCTTTGTTCTCACCTACTAGATTCAGCTTTACTGGGATTTAGGTGTCCTCAAGGTATGAGTGACCCACAGCACCCCAGATGGGAGATGGGGCCATTGGTGAACTTTACTCTAGCATTTATCAGAGCTGCCCATCAGGCATGCTCACAATGCAGAGGGTACACACCCCACTTTCTCAATCCCTAGGTTTAGAGATGGTAGAAGAAGTGGCCCAAAGCTCCTCAAAGGTCCTGCATCCCTAATACCACCCCTTTAAGAGGATATTACCCCACTTCCCTGACATACCATCTATTTTAGACCTTAGCCTCTGCGCATCAGCTGTTGGAAAATGCTTTGCCTGATCCCTTGGAGAATGCTGGATGTGTCCCTCCTGGGGAAAACCAAGAGCCTTGTCCAGCTATAAGGGTACAATAGTGGCTTGAATGCCATGGGGCAAACAACTACTTTCTGGTTGGATTGAAGGCTCACTCCACAGAAGGAAACTCATGTCTAGCTCTGTAAATCTGGCCAAGAACCTGTAGTTAGGGGGGGCTCATAGACCCCAGGGGTAAGCCTACTACTATTGTTTTGCTAAATGGATATAGTATCAAACTACTCTCTAAATTCATATCTCTCTGCCCATAGATTAGTGCAACTCTCAGTTCTCATCAATGTCTTTGTGCAGTAGATGGCTGTTTACACAGACTCGCAATCTGCAAAGAATAATTGTCTATGGAGTATTCCAACACAAATGGGAAATTTATATAACACTCTCCTCCTCAAAGGTTCAAGTCATATCTCAGAAGAGGTGGTAGAAAGACTGAATGAGCCAGAGGTTGGGAGGACCAGAGAAAAACAGTATCTTCTGGGTAGGACAGAACAGTTACACTCCTGATCTCGCAGAAGCTGTGTTGTCTGCATAAGATCTGCACAAGATTAAGCCAGTCAACATTCCAGCATGGATGGGGGAGGGGTATACAAGGTCCTATCCCTAGATGAGAAGCTGTTGACATTTGATGGCTGCTAGGGAAGAGAGAGGGAATTTTCTTTAAAAGTATTGTCCCTAGAAGATTGACCATACTTCTGTGGTGGCATATATATATATATATATATATATATATATATATATATATATGAGCAGCACTAGTTGGACTCAGTGAGTTTTTTTAAGAAGAAGAAGAAGAAGAAGAAGAAGAAGAAGAAGAAGAAGAAGAAGAAGAAGAAGAAGAAGAAGAAGAAGAAGAAGAAGAAGAATAGAGGAGGACAAAGTTGGAAGAGGATCGTGAAAGGGGATTCTAGATAAGTTGGGGGACACTGGGAGGACAGAATTAAAATACATTGTATGCGTGCACGAAATTCTCAAAGAACAAATTTTAAAAGTGAAAGAAAGAACCAAGTTGGCACACAAAGCAAATGGGTGGATGCTGGGCTCTGTGCTCGTAGGTGGAGTGTCATCACCAGGACAAGATCCTGCCCACACTGCAAGTTCTCTCTCCTGCTGCTCCGGATGGGGCAAAGCTCTGTGCCAGCCACTGGGGCTACTGAGCTTCCCAGCAAAGGACGCTTTAAACTACCCAGCTGTGTCACAGCAGACTAAGAACCAAACCACAGGGGACAGCAGAGCTGACAGAAAGGGTCATATGAGGGAGCAATGAGACAAATCGAAGGGAGAGATGGGACGGGATTGGGGCTGCCTGCCCTTCACTGACCGCAGAGTCTGTCATTAGCTTGCTCTCAAGGGTTCTGGAATGTTTTTGCAGCAATTCAGAGACAACTGAAATGTCAGAGTAGTTCTGAAAGGGTCACTCTGAGCTCTTTAAAAAGTGATTCTTCCAAGAAAATGTTACTGAGAATGATTCCACTGTATGTCTGTAAACAGTTTATCAGTTTGTCAATTGACAAACAGCTCCTTTATCTATCTGTCTATCTATCTATCTATCTATCTATCTATCTATCTATCATCTATCTATCTATCTTCTATCTCTATCTATCTATCTATCTATCTATCATCTATCTATTTATTTTTGTTATTATAAAGTTAAGGTAAATCTTTGTAAGTTAGTTCCTGTATGGACATTTCTGTATTTTGGCTATGGTTTGGATGCAGTCTGCCTCTGATGGGTCATGCGACTGATGTTTGTCCCTCAGTGAGATGATGGTGAGAGGTGGCCCACAGCCTGGTGAAAGGCGACTAAGTCATGAAAGGTGCTACCTCAAGAGATTACCCTAGCATTCTTATGGGACTGCAGCTCATTTCTTTCAAGCAAGTTATAAAACAAGACTGACTCCTCTTTGATTTCTGGCTTCCCTCTCCCATGTGTTCTTAACATAAAGTCATCCACCATGATGGCATCTGCCACGGCATGATCTTGAGGCACCCAGCAGAGTCAATGCCAGCACCAGCATGGCATTGTCTGGACTTCAGCTTCCCAAACCAGGAGGTATAAATCTCCTTCTCCAAAAAGAGTGTATTTATTTGTTTAATTGTATGTAGTATGTGTGCCTGTGTGAGTTTATGTGTGCTATGTGCATACATAGTGCCCACAGAGGCCAGAAGGTATCAGATCCTCTGGAACTGGAGTTACAGGTGATTGTGAGCCATCTGATGTAGATGCTGGAACTGAACCCAGGTGCTCTGCAAGAGCTGCAAGTGGTCTTAACCACTGAGCAGTCCCTTCAGCCTTTAACTCTCCTGTATTAATTATCTACCCAGTCTTGGATATTTTTATTTTAGCAACAGAAAACTGGTAAGTACAATTTCTCTTGGGTAAATATCTAGGAGTGAGATTTCTTGATCATAAAGTATAGATATGTTTGACTTATTTTTTTTTTTTTGCCAGAGGGTGCATGCCTTTAATCCCAGCACTCAGGAGACAGAGGCAGGCAGATCTTTGTGAGTTCGAGTTCAGCCTGGTCTACAAAGTGAGTTCCAGGACAGCCTGAGTTCTTACACATATAAAACCCTGTTTCAAAAAAAAAAAAAAGCCAAAAAAATTCTTTTTTAAATACATGTCTATTTATGTGTGCCTGTTTGTATATATGCATCATGCAAGTGTAGGTACCTTCAGAGGAACCAAACCCAGGTCCTCTACAAGAGCAGCAAGTGCTCTTAATTAGCTGGGCCACCTCTCCAGCACCATCTTTAGCTTTTTAATAACCATCAAACCATTCTCTAAAGTATCTATACTTCTGTGCATGCACACTAGTCATGCCATGAGCTCTTAACAGTTTTACAGTGCCGGGCATGATTTCCTCCTGTAGAGTGAGCCTTCTATGTAAGCAGAAAGTGTTGGTTATCTCCATAAGAGTCATGCCACTACTATCTTAAGGCATAGTGGGCACACCAGGCACCAAAGGATGGGTGTTTAGATCCTTCCCAAGCTTTGCTGTTTCTTACTGTTGTAACAAGGAGTCTTGCGCACGCATCCTTCCATACTTTTGGTTGGTTTGTCTTTGGAACAGACACTGGTAAGGAAAAGTCCTGGGTGCAGGAGTAAACGCAGATACCCTGCCAGCATTGTCCACCACAGGGCTTGGACCAACTTCCCTTCCTGCAGCATCACACAAGAGGGGCCATCCCTCCAAAGCCGCAGCGGCTGAGTGCTGCCAGGCTTCTGTGCTGTGCTCACAGGAAAGACGTAGGCCCTCTCTGAAGTTTTGGTTTTTGCATTTACCTTATTACACAAGACACAAAGCACTTTGTCAACAGAGGGTCACTTACATTTCCTTACTTAGTTCTGTGATTTGATGAATGTTAGAAACTTTTACTATTTTAAGGCTATTTATGTCTTTCTATAATGTAAACTGGAAAGACCTTGTCAGTCTCCACTTTCATTTTACACTGTATATACATTCTTCAGTACTCTGAAGGCATCTTTGCATTGAACGTAGGTTTTCACCTTTACTGTCAAGACAGTTGAGGTTGGTCAACTTGTTGCTACTTCACCGCCCTATCCCTTTTCCTTTGCTTGGCTATGTTTAACATTTACTATTTTGATTTTATTTTCTGAACTACTATCTAAACACGTCTCTCTCTCTCTCTCTCTCTCTCTCTCTCTCTCTCTCTCTCTCTCTCTCTCCATCCACTGTGGCTTCATTTGACCTCTTTGGACTTGGTGAGTAAAAAAAAATCGGTATTGTTCATCAGTCCTCTCAAATTCTTTGAAATCAATCATCTTTTCAAATGTAGCCTTTGTTCTGTGTCCAATCTCTTCCCATCTTCAAGTTCCAGTTAGGTGAATTCCAGGTTCCCACTTTATCCTGTATTTCTTACTCAATATTTTCTATCATTTTAAAATTTCTTCAGGCTTCACTCTCTATCCCTCTGATCCAGTTTCTAGTTCACAAGTTGTCTCCAGTCATATGAACTCTATCAATTTGGAAATGTCCTTACTCTATTTTCAACTATATAATTCCTGGTTAGCTCTCCATCAGTTTGCAATGCTGATTTTTATGGTTTGGGCAACATATTTATCTGCAAGCTGTAGCATAGCTGATTCCTCTGGCTCTAATGTAACCATGGGCTGTCTTGAAACAGAGCATCTGTGATGACCCCATGAGTCCCTCAGGAGACCAGCCCTATTAGCATTCCCTCATGGAGTGGTCATGGGACTCACGAGCTTTCTGGAGATCCTCAAGGCTCCTCCCTTCCTCAAGATCCAATCATCACTATATAAAGAGTAGATGAAGCCTTGGCACAGGGTCATTTTCAGTGGTGCTGTTGTCTCTGAGCACCTACATCCCTGTAGGTGACCCCCAGAAACTCATTTTTTCACCAAACTGGACTTGGATGGAATCCTCCCCTCGGTATGCCAGTGCCTCTCTTTGTAGGATAAAGAGACCTTTTTATGTCTCCCCAAGAAAAGTCATACCACACAAGCATTAGTACTCAGTAGCATTCTTTTTGTTGTTGTTGTCCTTTGTTTTTTGTTTTTGTTTTTCGAGACAGGGTTTCTCTGTGCAACCCTAGCTGTCCTGGAACTAGCTCTGTAGACCAAGCTGGCTTTGAACTCACAGAGATCTGCCTACCTCTGCTTCCTGAGTGCTGGGATTAAAGGTGTGCACCACCACAGACTGGCTTGCTTGGTATTTCTAATATCTGTATTGCTAGTATTCCTAAGATTTCATTTTTTCTCTTTTTTTAATAAAGATACTAGCTATTTTTTTCTTTTTTATTTATTTATTTATTATGTATACAACATTCCTTCCATGTATGTTTGCATGCCAGAAGAGGGCACCAGATCTCATTACAGATGGCTGTGAGCCACCATGTGGTTGCTGGGAATTGAACTCAGGACCTCTGGAAGAGCAGTCAGTGCTCTTAACCTCTAAGCCATCTCTCCAGCCCCTCATTTTTTATTTATGTGTATGTGTCTGTGTATCCTACATGTGTGCAGGTGCCTACAGAGTCCAGAAGAGGCTCTTCCTAGAACTGGAGATCCAGTGAGTTGTGAGCTGCCCAGTGTGGGTGCTGGGAACCAAACTTGGGTCTTCTGGAAGAGCAGTGTATTAGTCAGGGTTCTTTAAAGGAACAAAAATGATTAAGTATTTAGATTTATTATACTGGCTTACAGGCTGTGGTCCAGGTGGTCCAACAATGGCTGTCTCCTTACAAAAAGACCAAGAATCCTGCAGTTGTTCATTCTACTAGACTGGATATCCCAGCAGTCCCGATCTAGTACTAGAGTGCCAGAGGATTCCTGTAAAGAGTTGCTGTTCTTTGGTCTACACTGGAATCCCAAAGAATTAGGTTCTAATACTAGCAAAGGCGTGCCTTAGCAACAAGAGCAGGAATAAGAGCAAGAGGGAAAAACACGAAACCTTCCTTCTTTCATGTCATTTTTATAAAGGCTGCCATCAGAACATGTTACCTAGATTTCTACCTCAAATTATCCAATCTAGAAAATCCTCCGCAGGCGTGCCCATCTGCTTGGGTTTTAGTTGGTTCCAGATATGGTCAAGCTGACAGCCAAGGTTGGGCATCACAAGCAGTAAGCACTCTAACTGCCAAGCCATCCGTCTAGCCCTGTGTCACTGTTTGTGTTATCTGTGGGTCTTGCTTGATTCTTCTGGCTTGACACGTCTGGATTCTCCATTTGCTTTATAATCTCTCATTAAAGCAAATTAATATTTAAAGGTTGTTTTTAGAGGCGATCCAAGATGATGCAATTTTCCACCACAATGGCTTTTCATTTTCTTCCCAAAGAACACTCTGGAGTAGGTTAGCAGCCTGAAACAACAAATCCCATACTCTGTGTTTCTGGGTCATTATCTCAAGCCAGAGAGAAGGGTATCATGTCAAGATCCCTGTCTTTGGGAGGAATGAATGCCAACCCCCAAACCCTCAACAGCTGAGTCTTCAAAAGCTTCCCTCTGTGTCTCAGCTGCATCCTGTAAACTGCCAAAGAGTCTCAGAGCCAAAATGGCAGTGCCTGTGGTTTCAGGACCCTGAGCAGTGATTTCCCAGATCACAATGGGCCCTGCCTCAAGGCTGCTTTTTAGCTATCAGCAAATCCTGCTTTCTGAAAGTGTTCTGGTCTATTTCTTTGAACTCTATTTCCTTCTTCCAGTTGCTTCCTATATTGTTAGGTATTGTGGTTTGGATGCCAAATGCTCCTCACAGGCTTATGTGTTTGGACTCTTGGTCCCCAACTGTTGGCCTTGTTTGAGGGGCTGTAGAACCTCTGATAGAAGGCATGGCTTCTGGAGACGGGTCACTAGCTGAATGTCTTGGCTGTCGTCTTCTCTGTTTCCAGCCTAAGCTCTGCACCAGGGTCAGTGCCACATGAGAAAGAATGTAAGTTCTTGCTGTCAAGACCAAGACTCCATAGCTGTCATGGCCTCCTCGCCAGGATGGGCCATATTCTTTAAATTATGAATCAAAATGGACTTCTCTTTCCTTAAGCTGTACATCAGCTACTTCTCTTCTTGTTGTAACTGCCTGACCAGGAGCAACCGAAGGGAGAAAAGATTTTATTTGGCTCAGAGTTGAGGGCATGGCCTAGAAATCCTGGTGGCAGGAAGGGTTTGAAGTTTGGTGGCAAAAACTTACTTTTATTGAGATCAGGAAACAGAGAAGAAGGAGATATCGGTGTTCACAGGAATCTCTCCTTTTCCATTTTTATTCAGTCTGTGATCCCAGCTCATGGGATGGAAGTACCCATATTCAGAATAGGTCTCCAGGAAGTTAAACCTCCATGTAAACATCCCACAGACACACTCAAGGCATGCCTCATTGATGCTCTGTGTCTTTCTTAAGTTTTAGATTTACTTTTACTCTCTCTCTTTTTCTCTCTGTGTTGTGTATGTGTGCACGCACCATATGTGTATGGATACCTAGAGGTCAAAACACAGTGTCTCATGCCCTGAAACTGGACTTACAGGCAGTTGTGAGCCACCCAACATGGCTGCTGGGAACTGAACTCAGGTTCCCTGGAAAAGCATCAAGTGTCCTTAACCGCTGATTCATCCCTGCAGTTCTACCTGTGTGTTTCCTAATCTAATCAATTTGATAATTAAAATTCAGCATCAAAAGTTACTTCCAGGGTATATTTGGTCTCTATGATGTCAAAGTGACTAATATATTAGGCCCCTGATGTTTGACAGAATATGTATGTGTATGTGTTGATGAACTATCTTCATGAGAGAGAAAGATTGGAATCATCTAGGCTGCCAGTCTTCAAATTTAAAATATGGGCTAATATTTTAATGGGAGATATCAATAGTATTCTAGAAAAAAAATAAGGCACAATAAGGGAGCTAGCGATGTTGGGGATGAAGGAAACAGTTGCCAAGGAGAGCTTTTCAAAGTAATGACACCCGAGCAAATGGCCATCAAATGTGAAAGGACCGATTGTTCCAGGCAGTGTAGGGGATAGCTAGAGCAGCGTGTCTAGGGCTACAGATAGAAGGGGCAAAATTCTGAGGTAAGAGCAGCAGCTAAGGGGAAGTTGTGTAAGCCCTGCAAATCAATATGCGGCATTGGGTTTTACTGAGTGAGATGGGAAAACATTAAATTTTTGATATTACCTGCATTTAAAACAGTGCACTCGTGTCTGTACGAGGCACCTCCCAAAGCAGATGAAGGCCCGCTGGAAAATTACTGCAGTAGTTCCGGGGAGAGAGTGAGGCAGGATGAGGGAGGGCTGTCTTGAGATGCAACCTTTCATTAAGTCTGCCTTTAACTCCTAAAGAAAGTAGTGTGTGCCCATCTTATGGATGGAGAAAGCTTGGGGTGGAGAATGAAGCGTTTGGCTAAGACCACACCTGCTAAATTGCAGAGCCACTACTCTGTGCCTCCGCTTGGGCTTCCAAAGCCTGTCATGTCTTAGATTGATTTCCAAGTTAGAACTTGTCTTGGGAGTACCCCACTGTGACTTCCCACTCATCCAATCTAGATCATGAGCAGAAGTTTGAGGGGGAGCACAGGTTTTCAAAGGCTATAGTGTCCATTCTTCCTGTACACTAGGGGCCTGTAGAACACAAAGAGATGGCGCTCACCCATGCTGCCAGTACAGGCTCCGTCTCTCCTGCTTCTTCTCTACGGAGTTTGAGCATCTCACCATCCTGGGCAGTGCTTTCTGGTGGGAGAATCAGAGAGAGCTGGGTTTTGTGGCTCCAGGAACACAGGCACACTAATTACCAGTCAACCTCAGGTCAGAGAAGTTGCCCGACTCAGCAAGGCTGCCATTTCCTCCTACCTGATTCTTTCCAGTTTGTTGGCAGTGGTACCCAGGAGTGGCTGGAGAGCTCTGATAACAGCTTGCTGGTTGCATTCCAGGACAGTAGCTCTGACTCCACTGAAGACTTGTCAGAAGGTGAAGAAGTTACTGACAAAGGAAGTTAATAATGGCCACTTCGGAAACTTGGCCTCTTCCACAATGCCTTCATACCTATTTAAAGCATCACCTTGGAGCTGAGATGCCAGAAAACAAAACAAACCCCGTGAATGGAAATTAACAATTAGTCCATGGCCCACTTAATAAGATGTTATGTCTCTCACTTAGGCATGCCATAGAAAAGTGCACCCTAAGCTAGTGGCTTTCATCCTATGATGGAAATTATACAACATTCTCCAACTTGCCTTGCAGGATTCTGTCTCATCTCTATTTCTGGGAGTGTATGCTAGCTACCTAACTATAAGAAACAAAGTTCTGGGATGGTTACTGGCAGGAACCATTGTGGATACTGATATGTTGGGTTTATCTGCTTACTATGCAATATCAAAGCAATGAAATATGAGTGAAGATGTTGTGTGTTTCTGTAAGTAGAGGGGAGTTGTGGCGTACTCAGAGTGGTTCACAGATGCTCTTTTAAGGTCTCACAAGCCTTGGACCGAATCAACTTTTCTAATTATGTCTACTTAATTATCTCGTCTATGCTCTTGTCTAACACTGTCTAATAGAAATACAATGTGAGTCACATATCACTGTGAAGTTTCTAATAATCAGAAATAAGTGAAATTGACTTTAGTATACATTAGCTTTATTCAAAATATTTAACATGTAATAAATACAAAACTGCATTAATCAAATATATTACGCTTTCAAAGCTTTTTAATTGAAATAGAATCATATTACTTTCCTCCCTCCTCCTCCTCAAGTCCCTCACAGCTACTCTCCCTTAAGCCCCTCCTATCCATGTCCCCCACTTAAGTTGATGGCTTCTTTTTCTTTGATTACTTTCACACACACACACATACATGTATATATCTGTCTGTGTACACACACACACACACACACACACACACACACACACACGCACGCACCATAACCTGCTGAGTCCATTTTTGTTGGTAGTGTGTATATGGTTTCATGGCTGACCACTCTGCATTGGACAATCAAAATAGGGGCTCATCCCTAGGAGAAGCAGCTGCTGTTAGCTGCCTGTAGTTCTCTGTCGAGGTGTGGGGCCCTGAGAGTTACCCCTTCCACATTAACGTTTCTGCTGATATCGCCATCTCCTTTGTGTAGCCTTTTCTAGGAGAAACTTTCACAACAGACTTCTTGATATTCTAGCTCTAGCAATCTTTCTGCCCCTTCTGCTATGTTCCCTGAGCCATAGCTGCGGTATAGGTGTATTCACCGGGCCGGGGTTCCCTGCTATCTGTTTCTCTTTGCATTGTGTCCAGTTTCGTTCTTCTGTGCTGGTCTCCATTTTCTGTAGAGACTTCCTTGCTGAGGGGAGATAGCTACACTCATCTAGGAAAGATGGTTCATACACGAAGAGGGATCCTGAGCTGTGCATGTGGAACTGGGTAGTGGGTTTGCAGATCTTCTCTTTCTTGTGATAAGGTTTTATAAATTTAGTATGTGTCTGATGCTTACAGCAGTTCTCAGTTGGGACTACTCACATTTCAAAAGTTCAATCACATCATTTGGACAATGATTGCCTTATTGGATGGAACAGAGCTATGTAAATAAGTTGCAGTAAGAAACAAGTAAGCAAACAGTATTATTACATGTACAAGACTCCAGAGAAGTAAACGTGGACAGACTTAAGGAATCGTTTCCGTCAAATAAATCTTGTTTCTGCTAGAGATCGTGTGGAGATTCAACAACTAATCCACAGCGTCTTGGCAGAGGACAGTAGAAGCTGCATGAGGAAGATGTCCATGTCGCAGAGCTTCTTAAAGACAGAAAGCGCTATAAACTAAGAGTGGTCCACCAAAAAAAAAAAAAAAAAAAGACTGGGAAATAAGTAAATTGATAAGAATGGTGAGTAACATGGGGAAAAGTTGTGAGGGTCAAAGATGAATATTCTGAGATCTTTTAGAATCTCGATGTTTTCCTACTCCACACTTTATAGCAATACTTTCGAAGTGCTTTACCAATATTTCCAAAGATTCTTTAGAAGTAATTTGACCTTGGCATTTGTCCATGCATTTCTTTAAGTGCCAATCACATCCTAAGACTCGGAGCACAGCTGTAAGGTCCTGGGAGCTGAAGCGAAGGAATATTATTTCAGGAAGTAGCAGCATGATCTCAAACATGGGGTGTAGAGTCTAAAGCTATTCCTTTAGCTATCTGGAAGATTTTTAGAGACACAGGCTCTCAGAAACTGTATCTTTAGATATGTTTCTTAAATGCTACATATCATCTGCATGGTGGCAGTACAAATATCACCTATTACCCCAACTGGTCAATTTCCTTAGCCTGCGTATGTGTGTGTGTGTGTGAGCGTGTGTATGTGCATGTGTGTAAAGCCCATGAAACCTCAGCCTCTGTCTGTTACACTGAAGTGGCAGAGAAATTTTTATTGCTTTATATATAATACCATTCAAAATTTCCACTTCCTTCCCTCCTACCATTTCCTTCCCGCTCCCCCACTCACCCTCCCCCCACCCCCTCCAGTCCTAAGAGAGGGCAGGGTACCCTGCCCTGTGGGAAGTCCAAGGCCTTCCCCCCTCCATCCAGGCTTAGGAAGGTGTGCATCCAAATAGACTAGGATCCCAAAAAGCCAGTACATGCAGTAGAGACAAATCCCAGTGCCATTATCATTGGCTTCTCAGTCTGCCCCAATTGTCAGCCACATTCCAAGGGTCCAGTTTGATCACATGCTTGTTCAGTCCCAGTCCAGTTGGCTTTGGTGAGCTCCCATTTGCTCAGGCACACTATCTCAGTGGGTGGGCCAACCCCTCGCAGTCCTGACTTCCTTGCTCATATTCTCCCTCCTCCTGCTCTTCAGCTGGACCTTGGGAGCTCAATCCAGTGCTCTGATGTGGGTCTCTGTCTCTATCTCCATCTGTCACCAGAGGAAAGTTCTATGGTGATATTCAAGATAGTCATCAGTCTGACTACGGGACGAGGCCAGTTCAGGCACCCTCTCCTCCACTGCCCAGGGTCCTAGCTGGGGACATCCCCGTGGACACCTGAGAACCCCTCTAGAGCCAAGCCTCTTGAGTGGCAGAGAACTTTTAATATTTATTCATTAAAATGTATTTTATTTTATGTGTATGGATGTTTTGTCTGTCTGTCTATCTGTGTACCACTTCCATGCCTGGTGCCCATGGAGTCCAGAAAAGTGCATCAGATCCCCTAGAACTTGAGCTAACAATGGTGTGAGCTGCCATGTGGGTGCTAGGAATCAAACTTGGGTTCCCTGGAAGAGCAGTCAGTGCTCTTAACTGCTGAGTCACTTCTCTAGCACGTTTCTGTTATTGTTGTTTACTGTCTTGAGTATTACAGATTGAACCCAGAATATCGCACATCCTAGGCAAGCTCTCACCCGCTGAACTAGATCCCTAGCCATCATTTAACTTGTTATTTTGAGACAGGATCTCACAAAGTTACCCAGGCTGGCCTTGAACTAAGTCTTACCAACTTAGTCTGACTACGTGAGTTCGGATCACAGCGTACTGCTACTCCTATCTGGTAGAATGTTTGGGTCAGCTTCTTCACATTGGTGGGATTTCTCTTACAGCAACAGCTAAATAAACGGTGATCTAAAATAATGTTTCCCCCCCCCAACTCCAAAGGGTTCTCTCAAAATAGGAACAGGAGCCCCTGGAAACTCACTGCGGTATTCCTTTTCTCAGCCCTCAGCAGCAACAGTGAGAGCTAAGAAGCAGAGACCATACAGATCTTTTACCAGGACTCCCCGAGGAACCTTGTAGACATCTACCGTTCACTGTGGCTCACATTCAATTCAAGCTCCATCGTGTGACCAAAAGTCCTCCCTGCTTTGAAAGACACAGAAACAAGGAGCTTACAACTACACCTCCAGGAGGACCAGGGGGACCCAGAGGCATTGCTACTTTGTGCCATTTCCCTATACTGCAAATGCAGGATTTTTTGCTAATAAATGTAGGCATCATTTTCTAAAATGTGGGCAGGAAATAAAAAGGTGCAGCACTGGGTTTACCCGGCATCTCTGCTCAATGTTAGGGACCTTCAGAAAGTGGTGCTTGGTGGACCCACATCCTGTTAGCACACTTTCCCCCTCAGCTCATTCTGTAAACCACGGTCTCACTCCCCCAGGTCACATGGTATTTCTGGGCTGTCATTCTGGTCAGAGTGCTTTGGCCAGCACCACTGTCTGAGGTCCTGGTTTTTCCTTTCTCTCCTCCTTACGCAACTGCCTCAGATCAACTGTTCCATAGCAGCGTCGGTTCATAAATTCTGCCTTTGCCATTGATATTCCCAGAATAACCAGAGCCATTCCTACTTGAGGGGAGGGTAGTGTGCTCATAGCAGAGAGCCCCTGCCAGTTCTCAGCTGGGTGGTCTCGAACAACGTTTTTAACCTCTCTGAGCATCTGATTTTATTGTTATTAATGACACAAAATAATAATAATGTATGCTGCCTCAGGGTATACTATGTGCAAAGCACTTTGCAGATAATCATAATAAATACTGTTTATTCACTGTGTGAAATAGGTATATTTTTGGCCCTATTTTACAAAGGAGAAAAATAATCCCCCAGTCACAAAGCTAGTAAGTAGCAGAAGTGAGAACTGAATCTGGGCCTAATACCCCTTGAGACCATGGCTACCCAGAGTACCCTATAGGAATCCTTATTTGTAACTTCTCTGCTAGTCTATGTCAATAGCTGAGCCCGAACAATAGCATTGACCCCCAGAGAATCAACACAACTTTTTGGTATCTATACGCATTTAAATAAGCCCCACACTTGAAGCTTGCAAAACTACTTGCATCTGTAACTGTGACTTACCACTTTCTATTAGGTTCCCGTTGGGACTGGGGATCACACCACTGCAAGCTCCTCCTGATTCCGGAGACGGACGCCTGTTGGTGACCGCCTGCGGCAGCTTACCTAAAAGCCCATGACAGGCTGGGCAGGCTCCCAACTGCCGAGATTAGCCTGCAGGATCCTTGTAGGCAAAGGTATATTTTAGGACAGTGGGGCTGAACAGCATCACAGAACAGCAAATGATCAGAACACGCCCCTTCCTCATCTCCTCAAGGGTCCAGATAGCTGGTGTTTATGCTTAGCTCTGCTTGGCTCCTTGTCTAACACAAAAGAGCCTGTTTATCTATGTATCAACCAATATCCATGTGCACCCAACCCATGATCAGAACAATAATGACTTTTCTTATGAATTTTAGTAATGATAAAATTCTTTTCTTCAGAGGACCATGTGTTTCAGTCAGCAGTTTCATCCACTCTGAATACTTTCATTAGCTGTTAGACTCTCCGGAGCAATCATCTAGATGATTGGTGACAATAATGACCGGTAATAATGCTTCTTAATGAATTATCACGAGCAGTCAGCGTGACTCAACAGCGCAGGACGGAGAGAAGTTTCTGATCTATCTAGGACGGGAATAAGACAGAAGAAGACTCGCAATGCAGCGTCCACACAGCGCTGCAAACACGCAGCCCAGTCAGGAAGCAGTCAATGTCATTCTCAAGGTCATTCCTTGGCTAGAGGTGAATGGATCTTAATTGCTTCACATCCCTGTTCTGCTCTGCAGAGCATCTCTGGCAGGAATTCTCCATCTTCAGAAGGCATCCCACAGTTTATAGTCATAGGAAGAATCTGAGATGTTTATTGAATAAAGAGTACAGATAGGCCAGAGAGATTACTCAGCAGCTAAAGCACTTGTTGCAATGTAATAGGATATGGATACCCAGAACCCACATACATGCCACATAAAGGGCCTGGAAGCCTGCCTATAATTGTAATCTCAGAATGTAGAGACAGGGGACCCCTTAAGTCTGCTAGCAAGACTAAGATGTGTTGTATACATTTAATTAAGAGACCTTGACTCCCATCCAAGTACTGACTAGTCCTGACCCTGCTTATCTTCTGAGCTCAGACGAGATTGGACACATTCAGGATGGTTTGACACGGGTTCATAAAAGCTCACAGAGTCTGGACTGATAGTCAGGGAGCCTGCATAGGACCAACATATGCCCCCTACATATAAATGACAGGTATGTAGCTTGGTTTACTTGTGATACTCCCAGCAGAGGGAGCAGGGGTCGACTCTAATGTTTTGACTGTGTCTTGGGAGCCTATTCCTCATATTGGATTGCCTTGCCCAACCTTAATACAAGGAGAAGAGCTTAGTCCTACCTCAACTTGATATGCCATGCTTTGTTGATAACTGTGGAAGGGCTGCCCCTTTCTGAACAGCAGCAGAGGAGGAGTGGTTAGGGGAGGTGGAGGGAAGTAGAGGGAGGGAAGGGGAGGAGGGGAAACTGTAGTTGAGATGTAAAATAAATGAATAAATTTAATTAACAACAACAAAAGTTGTGTAAGTTGGAAGAGCAATCTGGGAAGATTCCTGACATCAACCTTGAGCCTCAACATGCATATACACACACAAGTGCCCACACACACTGAATAGACACACACACACACACACACACACACACACACACACACACACACACACACACACACACTACATGAAAACAAGGAAAAGGAAACCAGGAGGGAAAGGAGTAGAGACATAGAATCAATTTGAATTCAGGAGGAATCTGTAGAAACGTGGACATTTCAAGCACCTGTTCTTTCATCTCATCTGCAGGGCCACTCGAGGTTACTGCTCCATTTTGCAGATTGAGAACTGGGACTGGATGAGGAGCCAGGCATGCATTGGTAACAACTAGCATTTGGCACTAGACTTTGTGACCCCAGGCCCTTTCTAGTTCCTCGCAATATTGGTTTATTAAAACTTCCATAAGTATCCCCAGCAGGAGGAACTCAAAGATCCCTTGGCTCTGTAAACCTTCCAGAAACGTTCCTCTACAATAAACCCAGTGCCTTGTTTTAGGGCAGACACTGCATTTGGCTCAGCTAGAAGGAAGCAGAAACCACGATCCTCCTTTCCCTTGAGGAATTAGTCTTCCTTCTGGCTGATAAACTGAAATTATTCAGAGAGATCTTGGTTAAAGTGTGGCCGCTGGCACAAAATACGGTGCTAAGTAGAGTAATAATAAATTACAAACTTAAGCATCCTCCCTACTGTTTCAGCTTGGAAAGTGTATTGCTACACAGATGAATCCTCTAACTAGCACAGGGGAAGAAAAATCAACCCAATCTGCATTTTTTTTCCCAGATTGACAGCCACATGCCAAGTGGGTTTATAATTTAGTACATAATAGTAAAAGCTCTGAACCCATCGTCTTGCTTATTTGTTAAGCTAGGATCTCAGGTCACCTATGCTGGTCTTGAACTCACTTATCTCACACCACCTAGGCTGGTCTTGAACTCACTGATCTCACATTACCTAGGCTGGTCTTAAACTCACTGATCTCAGGTCACCGAGGCTGGTCTTGAATTCACTGTGTAGCTGCAGATGACCTTGAACTCCTGACCTTCGTGCCACACCTTCATTGAGTGCTGAGATTGCAATACCACCACCACACCTGTTGAGCCCACTCCCTTGCCATTGATTCCTCTAAATGTACAGGGGTTCTAACCGTTCGTGTGACACCTCTGAATGTGCACCTCTCATTAAGATCTTACTGTCTCCTGCCCCTTCTTCCTCACTCCCTCCTCCCTTCCCTGTCTCCTCCCTTCCATCTGTCTCCCTTTGTCTCTATTGCACCAGCTATTAACACATGCTGGACACTTCTAAATACCTCAAGTTATAAATATAACAAGCAACAGAGAAGCCAAAATTAGGAGTTTGAGTTTCACTTTTTTGGGGGGTGAGTAAGAAAGGGGTAAATGTGCACCAACCCAGAGAGGCAAAAGACTACATCTCCTGGTAAGATTTGGGGCATTGCTGTCACACTGTGTTTGTGATGATTGTCCATTGCACAGAGAAGTCAAGGTCAGATGGTAGTGTGATTTGAATGAGAATGGTCTCTATGGACTCCTGTGTTTGCCAGCTTGGTCTTCAGTTGGTGGAACTGTTTGGGAAGGATTAGGAGGTGTGGCATTGCCAGAGAAGGTATGTTACCGAGGATGGGTTTCAAAAACTCTTATCATTCCTAGTGTGCTCTCTCTGCCTCATGACTGTGTCTCAAGACATGATCTCTTAGCTACTGCTCCAGCACCATGCCTGCCTGCAGCCATGCTTCCCACCATGATGGTAAGAGACTCTAATGCTCTGAAAGTGTAAGCCCTTAACAAATACTTTCTTTTACAAGTCGTCTGGGTCATGGTATTTTATCATAGCAATAAAAAAGTAACTAAGTTGGTAGATATTGTTGAGTTGTGTCTCCCTCAGAGATTGTGCTGCCCAAACCAACATCTTTCCTTTCTCTTCCCCCCTTTCAGTTTCCTCTGCACTCCACTGCAGCTCAGCTGCAGGTTCACCGCCATCCATCGGGAGCAACAATGGCCTTCCAGCTTATGTGTGTTCTAAGTTCCATTTAGTTTTTCTCAGTTGACTTACGTCACTCCATTTGCTGCTTCGTTCTCTTTAAAGTTCTCCTATCTAGATTCATATTAACAATTACTGCCAATTTCATTACAAGTTTGTATTCACAGAATGCTTACAATTTATAAGACAAATATTAAGTGCTTCATAGGCATCCTTTTGCTGGAAGTTCCTTGTCCCAGAAAGGAGATGTTATTGGTTTTACATTACAGACGAAAAAAATTGGGGGCCAATAGGTAAAACACTTTGTCAAAGGGGACAGAGCTAGGGAAGGGCCGAGCCAGATGAACTGAGTTTTGCCTGCTCTAGAATTCACAAGCATTGTGCTATGTTGCCTCACAGCAGCACCAGGAGAGTCTTGATTGGCTGGACTACTTTACCAGGTTACCACTGACTGGGCAACTAAAACTCCAAACCTTTATTCCTTAGCGCTTTGTAACCTATGAAGTACAGGATCAAGATGTAAAAACCTGGAAGATGCAGACTTAAGAAGCATACTAAGGGGGATGGGGCTACATATCAGGGAGTTAAAGTGTTTGCTGTGAAATGTAAGGACCTTGGTCTGAATCCCCAGAACCTACATTAATGAGGTCCCTTGGGATCCAGCCCTAAGGTCCTCTTCAGGGTTCAGACTGGACACTACAGCAAGCTAAAGATTCTTAGGTATCCGAGGGCAAATGAACTCTCTCACATGCCTGCTGTTCTGAACAAGCCTCTTTATTCTTCTGCCTCTATTCTCATTCTCCTGACCTACTTCTAATTTCTCCTAGCTTCTTCTCTAACCCAAAAGCTCTCTTTCTTAAAGGAGCCTTGAAGCAATCAAACATTACAAGAGTTACCACCCATTGGTTAAGACCTCATTTCTAGGGTAAATGATAAGGAGCTAAGCTATTTACCATGTGACCAGACCAGGGCAGGGGGCACAGTGCCCAGCGACAAACTTTGAGACACAGGTCAGCAGACTTGACAAGCAAAGAATTGGCATGCTTTACTTAGGATGTAGCAATCTTGTTTGGACACCTGCGACTCTGACCTTGTGCATAGCTGTAAGGTTTTTAACTCATGATCTATTTACAAAAAGACTTTAGTCCAGTTTGAACTAGCTCTGAGGTAAAAGTGAGCTAACTGTGTGCAGTTAGTCTGAGCAAAAGAACAAAGCAGGCTTTTTAAGTGTCTACAGTCCTCATGGGACAACTAGATCTAGCTAGGAAGCATGTCCTAGTATATTTTCTATATATCAGAATTACATCACTAAATGGAAAGTCATCTTCCTGACTACTCACAGATATAAGTGCCCATAAGATTGAGATGTAATCATGAGATTACATATACACATCACGTGAGATTAAACACTACAATGCAGGTATTGGGTAGACACCAAACTGTTTTAGCAAATGTGAGCAACAGTTTCCAGGGTTGATGGTCCTGTAGGCCTTTCCTAGACAGGCTCCATCAGAAAAGCACCCCTCTGGTGGGTTGACCTCTGAATTATCAATTGCCATATGCTGTATATTTCCATGGCCTCCAACACCACATAAAAGCTAGACACGCAGCACTAACTTTTGCAATTTCAGTGCCCTAAAGGGAGATGGGAGGCCGAAAAGGAGGATCCCTGGAAGTTTGATCCAGCTTCCCTGATGTACACAGTGGGAAAGCATCAAATACCCTGTCTCAAACAAGGTGGAAATTGAAGATTGACACTCAAGGTTGTCCTATGATCACCACATGTGCACTGTGACAATGCACCTCATATACATGACTGTATACATACATACATACAGAGAGAGAGAGAGAGAAATGAGCTTTCATACTGCTAAAAGATGCAGGCTGCTGGAGGGAAAACTCCTACCCAGCTGTGACCTCTGTGAGATACAATACCAACTTGAAAGCAAGATGTGCACACTGGTTATGGGTACACCCAGCCACTGTGTGATTGATTGGGTTTGAGGCTCATCCCATCACAGAATACATACTGGGTACTGTAAACCTGGTCAAAAGCCCATAACTGGGTGGTCATAAGCCCTGGTGTGGGACTCACTACTGCTGGTTTCAAACTAACTGCCTTCTAACTGTTTCTATATATACCCATAGATTAGTGCTGTTAGTGGCCGGAGAAGCTTGTTTTTGCAGTGGGCAGTGGTTAAGGCATGCTTATAACTGGCCAAAGGGCCAAGTATAAGTGACTATTGGATGCTCAGCTCTGAATGGGACATCTACATCACAACCCGAAAGGCTCAGCTAACATTGCAGAATAAGGGACAGAAAGAACATGAGAGCCAGAGGGTGGGAGGGATGCTGTGAGACTTCTAGATAAGAATGCTTGCTACCCTCACTAACAGAGCAGTATGGCTTACCTGTACAAGATGAGGAGCCTGCTAACATTTCATGGATGGGGAGGGGCTAACAAGGCCCCATCCCTTCCATGGGAACTAGTAGTAATTAATAGTTTATTAAGGAGGGGTAGCGATTTTCTTAAGTGGTAGTCACTGGTAACATGTCTATGCTTTAGTAAGCAATTCCCAGTCTCTCCACCTGAGCTCATGCTCAGTTAAATTCAGTGAGTGTCTCTGTCTTTCTCTCTGTCTTTTTCCATCTCTCTATTTCTGTCTCTGCCTATTTCTATCTGTATCTGTCTCTCACTCACACACATTATAGAAGAGGACTTTCTTGGAAGAAGAAGGGGAAAGGAGATGTGTGAGAGAAAGGGTAATAGGAAGGTAAAAATGGCAAGAGTAAAAAAGTAAATCAAAAGGGAATAAAGCAAGCCTGGTGGTGGCGGCGCACACCTTTAATTCCAGCAGTTGGGAGACAGAGGCAGGTGGATCTCTGTGAGTTTGAGATCAGCCTGGTCTACAGAGCTAGTTCCAGAACAGCGAGGGCTATACACAGAGAAACCCTATCTTGAGAAACAAATAAAAGCAAACAAACAAAGCAGTGTAGCTGGCCATGTGAATGCTTTCCTTGTTCTGTGTGATCAGTGAAATATGAATGGAAACACTTCCATTCTCTTTGGGAATAGAATTTCCACAGGCATCTCTCAAACATTTATGGGATGATTCAAAACCAAAAGTAAAAGTTCAACGGGTTTAGAACAGTGTAGAAATCTTTCAAACTATTCCTGGCTTCTTGGAGCCTTGGCTCATCCAGGAACAGGATATTTTGACTGTGTTTGGGATTTGTCTGTATCTTTGCATCATTAGAAAACTTGGTGTGGGCTATGGTCTATGAGGCACATTTGTTTGTTTGATTTTGGGGTCAGAACAAGGACTCAGATGGGAGCCATGCTCTCAGCATGTAACTAGGATCCAGGTTCCGTGCTACATTCTTTATACCCACGATTTGATTTCATCCTAACAAATACCTCAGTGGTGAAACGCTGCCATGAGCCCAGCATATGCCGAGAAAACCATTCATATAAGTAATAAGCACTCCTGAAACTGAGAAAAACAAAGGACCAAATGAAAATGTATCTTTAACTTTGTTGCCCAGAGTGGATGTTTTAAAATATATTTTTTCTCCCAGTCTTATGTCTATGAATTTTTCCATAGAGATTCTCCATATGGACAATGGCTTCCACACGGCCATTTCATTCCTGGGTCTATACTCCAGCCACCGATGAGTACAGTGTGTCTGTGTGGCTTCCTTCTTACCAGTCCGATGTGAGCAAAGGAATAAAGTCACTTACAGGCCAAACTATAGCATGTCACTTACTGATGAGGTCATGCTCAGATAAATGAAGTGTGGAGAGACTTTGTCATTGTGCTAACTAAAATAATAAAGTGTTTTCACATTACCACTACATATGATGAAAGAGAGAGAGAGAGAGAGAGAGAGAGAGAGAGAGAGAGAGTAAACACAAACTGGATGAAGATACTACCACCATAGCATGGTTTGCAGGTTAGCATGGTTTGCAGGTTAGCATGGTTTGCAGGTTAGTTTTAACTGTCCAACTTGACAACTTAGAATACCTGAGAATGAAGTCAGCTGAGGTGCTTTGTGTATTAGGCTGGACATTTCTGAAGGGGGATTGTCTTGGCTGTTAGTTGGTTTAGCCCAGCTCATTGTGGGTGACACCATTCCCTAGGCTGGATCCCAAACTATGTGAATGGAGGAAGTTACTCAACAAGCAAGGTGGCAGCAGTGGTGCGTTTGTTTCTGTCTGCTTTGACTGTGGATGTGGCATGACCAGCTGCTTAAGTTCCTGCCTTGACTCCCTCTGAAATGATGGGGCTGCAACCTGGAAAGGTAAACTAAAGTAAGCCCTTTCCGCTCCTATGTTGCTTTCATCATGATGCTTTATTACAATAACTGTGGTGGTTTGAAAGAAAATGGCCTCCAAAGGCGGTGGCGCTCTGAGGAGGTGAGGCCTTGCTGGAGGAAGTGTGTCACTGAGGACAGGCTTTGAGGTCTCTTTTGTCCAAGCTTCCCTCAGTGTGGCTGTCTGTCGACCTCTTGTTGTTTGCGAGCTGTAGTAGCGCTCTCAGCTCCAGCACCACGGCTGCCTGCACGTGGCCACGCTCCCTGCCATGATGATAATGGACTGAACCTCTGAAACTAAGCGAGCCACCCCAATTAAATGTTTTCTTTACAAGAGTTGCTGTGGTCATGGTGTCCCTTTACAGCAAAACAAACAAACAAACAAAAAACAACAACAAAAAAACAAAACCAAAACAACAACAACAAAAACCAGCCTAACACAGCAGCGGTAATGAAACTGGGACACAAAGTATTCTCTGTCTCTGAGATAGCAAATTCATTTACTACAGTAGTGGACTCCTTTGGGAGTCGAACGACCCTGTCACAGAGGTCACCTGAGACCATCAAAACCCACAGATATTTACGTTGTAATTCATAACAGTAGTAAAATTACAGTTATAAAGTAGTAATAAACAACTTTATGGTGGTGGGGTCACCACAGCATGAGGAACTGTGTTAAAGGGTCGCTGCGTTGGGGAAGTTGAGAACCACTGCTTTGCGATCATCCTTAAGCATGTGTGCTGTACACGGTTACATGTGCCACACCCACACTCTCATAAGACTTTCCCAAGGCCCACCAGTCCCACCAAAACGTGAGCAATTTGTTATGCCTGTCTGTTATTTAGGCTATGACATCATCAGCACGCAGGAGTTTTAAATTCTTTTGTTCTTACAGGGTTACTGTTGCTGACAGAGAAATGCCACTCTGGTACATGACTATAGTGAAGTCAATGCTCCTTTCTCTTGCTGTTCCTTCCTTCGTTGGTTGCACGGAGAGGACTGAGCCAACATCAGGGCACCAGGCAGAGTGGAGCTGGGCAGAGCTGCTCCCCGAGCAGCCTGGAGTGTACTATGAATGAGAAGCATGTGTTTAATCATGGTGGTCCCTGAGATCTGTGAGATTCTTTGCTGTGCTGGCAGGTACTGTTCAAGACCCCACACAAATGAGAGATCATGTTTTCTGCTTTCTTCACTTACTGTTTTATTATACAGACTTTCCCTATGCATTAAAAGTATTTTGCAAATAATAGTTTAGATCCACAGACAGGAGTACCACATGTGGATAAAATATAACTAAAATTAATTTCTCTTCCTTTGGTCGTTTCTCTACTATGGAAAACTACTTCACTATGCAGAAACCATTTTCAGGTCAAGAAAATTTATTATTATCATTGGTTCTGTTTGTTTTTATTTCTTTTACCTCTGACTTCAGCGCTTCATAAGTATCACATTTTACCTTTACTTTTCCATCTCTTTGCCTTTTTCCTTCACAGTATCCTAAGGCTGCTTGAGACAAATGGTGATACATGTTAAAACACACAAACACACTATGTATTTAATCTTCAACGTCAATTCTCTGGAGAGCTTCATGTGCCGATTTTAACTCTGCCTTTTGCACCTTGGATTTACCAGTGTTCTTTGTCATTCTTGCCACTACATTTTACTGTGATCTTTCCTTACGAGGTTATATTCCTCTCACAGACCAGGCCCCCTGTATTTATTTATTTTACACCTCCCAAGTGCCTCCTGTTGATCCACTGTCACTGATTTGTAAAGTAACATAAACAATACCCACTTTGAAGTTCTTTGCAAAGTTAATCAGTAGCCAAGTGCACACCTGTAATCCCAGCACCAAGGAGAACCGAGCAGGGGGTTTGTGGAAAGCAGCCCAGACTAGAGGGTGAAATCCTGTCTGCTTCTTGGTTTTGTTTTTCCACTTTGCTTTATTTTTGAAAAGGCAATGGGCTCCTTCTGGTGCTTTAAATGAAAATGAATGAGTGTCCCTAGCCATGTCTACCAGTGAGGGAGAGTTTCAGAAAGATTGCAACAAGCTCCAAAATTCCTAAGTTTCCTGTTTAATTCCTTGTTTCTTAGTTTCATCTGCCTCCCGATGCCACACACAGGTAAACAACAACAACGTCTTAGCCACTGATGAGGAAGAAACATCATGATACCTATAACCTCTGCCTTCCACACAGAAGGAAGGGAACTCACCAGCAGCAGGGCGGCCAGGTCTAAGACAGTTCAGGCACAGGAGACAGATGGCCCCTTTACAAAGACTTTAGTGAAATTCCCCAGATTTTCTCAGCCCTCTTTCTCACTCTATTCTTCCTGGTCTCCTCCACCAGCACATATGACTCTAGATCAGGAGACCTTTGGCACCGTGGCTGCACTCGGGCACCTAGCAATGTGGTGCTCAGGCAAACACACATTTTCAGATATTGATTTACCATGTATTTAATGGCTGTGTCTCTTTTATTAATAAAACACAACACTACTCAAGTTTATATTTAAAATGTAACATGGTAAAAAATTATTAAATGCAATAGTTGGCACAATATTGAGATGCACATATCCCAGCTCCCCCCACTTCTACTCCTAAGAAGATGGATTGGGATTTCTAGATTGGTTCCCACGATTTCCTTTGCTCAGCAGCATCTGAGAAATGGACAGAGTGGGAAGAAAGGCAAAGAGACCCAGCAAAGTTTAGTTAGTCTGAACAATAAAGGGCTCTGATTGGGAGGGAAGGACAGAGAGGAAGACCAATCGCTTGGGTGTTGAATGAGTTTGAGGGCAAGACACAGTGGGGCCATTTCCTTCCTGCCCCATCGCTGCCAGATGTGCTGGAGGAGACAAGAGAAAGGAAAGGTTCTTTCCCACGAGCTTACTATATGCCGAGAAGCCATGCCTGCGTTAGCATCGTGCCTAAGACACAAAGTGCATACCACCACACTTACCTGCCATAATCCCAGAACACATTTTTCTTTTATGTAGCACCCATTCCCTCCCCTTTTCTCCTCCCCTCCCTCCCTCTTTCCCCTTCCCCTCCTTCCCCTCTTTTCCTTTCAGCTCTACAGTGCTATCTCCCCCAGAGAGAGCAGGTGAATTTGTGCTTTTCTGGTTATATAACTAGCTGCCTGTGGAATCAGGAGCTAATAGGAACCATATTCTAATGCACCTGAATTTAATTTTAGCATTTCAGCCCAAAGCCCAAGTTAGCCTCCTGGCTTATTGCCAACCTCTGGATGTATGCCTTGTGCACCCGGCACCTCCCCGTGGCACCTCTGTGCAAGGGCTCACAGATAGGGTGAAAGTGTTAATTTTTTGCATCATTAAGTTTTTCTTAAGGTGAAATTGTAATTACCTTTCAAACCACAGCAAAATATTCGTGGTTTCAAAGTAGCTGGGTCACAATGGCTAAGTCAGAATGGCAGTATCAAAATGTCAAATACTGGCTCCACACTTGAGCATGGGCAGGCTGGAACATCCATGTCCCCAGATACTGGGGCAGTCTTGGTGCCAGCTCAATATCATCAGCTGGTGAAGCTGCGGAGGAGGGTAGCATATTGTGACATGCGCTTCAGCATCTTCATCTCCTCTCCCAGCTCTCATCCCGAGATTGAAGGCAGGTGCAGGAGTTGTAAGACTAGAAATCTAAGTGGCAAAGATCAAGGCCTAAGAAACTGTCTCTGTGTGCTGTGCTACAGCCTAGTGCTACGGGGAAGCAACAACAGAGTCCTTGTAAACCCACAAATGAAAAAAAAAAAAAACCGCCATATTGATCTGAACTTAGCCATTTGGAAAACAATTTTCTAGTGCTTGCCTTATTCTCCGGTATTTTAAAATTTTGTTTTATTTTTATTATTATTGTGTAAGTATATATGTGCATGATGTGGCGGGGGGAGGGGGGGAGGAAGGGAAGAAGAGAGGGAGGGAGGGAGAGAGAGAGAGAGAGTAGGTGTGCATGCCATTGTGTGTGGCGTTCAGAGGACAGCCTAGGGAAGTTGGATCTCTCTTCCCACCTTCCCATGGGTCTAGGAATGAACTAAGGTTGTCAAGCATAGGTATCTAGCACCTTCACTTCTGAGCATCCCACAGCTCCTATCTGTATTTTTGTACAGACTCCCACGTATATACATACATGCAAATACAATATGTATACATATACATACAAAAATAGATCCACTGATGCCTCCCATGTTCCATTCTTTATTTTACCCATACCTCTTAGCAGTGTGACTTAAGTTATATCTTAAAATTTCTCGTGTCTCGAGAGACAGTTCTTATCCAACACACAGGGGGTCCTGGTAGCCTTGGTTGTGCCCTTCAAGGCCTCAGGCTTCCTGCAGAGAGCTCAGCTTCTTATGTTGGTACTGCACCCTAAATGATGCCTGCCTTCCTTGGCTTGTACTGATTTCTGACCTGTACAGCCAAGGGCTGTTCTCCTCTTATTGTCTTTGGCCCTCTCTGGCAGGATTCTTCTGAGACAAGAGCCCCTTGAGTTTTTCCAGCTTGAGTTTCAGTACTGCACCCCGTTGTCACCCCATTCCCACCCTAAGCAGCACACTGGCCTGGCCTCCGTGTGCCTAGAAGGGAACCCATGGCAGAAAAGGTGGAGACACTGTCAAGTGTGGTCAGTGGGAGCTGGGGCACGTAGCTTTCCTCCTAGGGCTTCACTTGCCTCATTAATTTAGTCTGCTCTCAGGAATTGGATCACACAATTCCGAAAGAGATCTCAGGGAAAGCTCTAGAATTCCACGGAACATTTGGTGTACACATTTGCTTTATTGAAAATATGCTAAGTTCTTGCCTGGATATGAAAGCAGATTATTTTAAAGGATAGAATTTGTTCTTAGAAACTTACTTCTAGGCACAGAAAGCTACTTCGGAATCATTGGCTCACCTTCCTATTCCATCCCCATGTGTCTCTCATGCCCATTTCTCCTGCTCAGGTAGACAGCTTTGTGCTTAGGGCCTGGGGAGAGGTCAGACGCATCCGGAAGCAGGAGAAGGGGGATCTTCCCTGCGCTGGATTCCTAAGTTTAAGCCGTGAGAGTTGAACTTAGTGGTAGACTTTGAGGGCAGAACTGAGCCGTGCACAGGTTTTAATGGATCTACAGTGTGTGTGTGTGTGTGTGTGTGTGTGTGTTCTCCAACATGAATTGAATATTGACATTTCAAGTCCAAGAAGGTCTCATAAAGTGAAAATTTACAATTAAGAAAATATACTGGGGAATTTGGCAACTTAGACCTCAAAGAGACTAACTTGCCTGTATTGCTTTTTCTACATCAAACCTTCTGGGCAAGGAAGCCAACTGTAAAGCCTTAGCTTGGGCAATCGGGGCCATGTGTGACTCCTAAGGCTCATCGTGAGCACAGTCAGTGCCCAGGCCAGGGTAAGAAGCAGACAGCTTAGTGAGGACATGGTCCCAGGGCCACAGATACAGCAAGATGAAGGTGACTCTCAGGATTTCTCCACCCGTATCCATTTCCACATCCACGGCAGGTGACAGGGGCCTCGGTCCTAAGTAAGTGTCTCAGAACCCAGACACAATCACCTAAGGACAGAAAGTCCCTAACATCAGCTGGGAGCGTAACTTAGTTGATAGAGTACGTGCCAGCAAACAGGAATCACTGAGGTCAATCCCCAGCACTGCATAAAACCAGCATGACATCCAGTGCCTAGAATCCCAGTGCTGGAGACATGGGGGCAGTCAGATCATGAATTTCAGGGTCACCTTCAGTTATATGGGTAGTTCAGGTTAGCTTGGGGTACACGAAGCCCTGTCTCAGATAGGTAGATAGATAGATTGATAGACAGACAGATAGATGATAGGCAGACAAACAGACAGACAGACAGATAGATAGATAGGTAGATGAGAAAAGAAGAGAAGAGAAGAGAGGGGAGAGTCCCTGATATTGAGCCAGTACTGAGATTAAGGCTGCTGCATAAATAGACATGGATATAATACATAGAACTGTAGCTCACAGTAGAAATGGCCTTGAACTCTGGAAAAGTCAAAAGTCTGTCTCCACACACCCCAGTTTGTGACATAGACAAGCATTCATCATTAAACAAGTTAGACTTTTCTTATGAGCTTGCTCTCTCGGGGAGCGCATTCCTTAAAACAGCAGCCAGCGTGAGCGAGAAGGTCGGTAAGAGAAAATGACAACTGTGGCCGAATTGTCTCTTTCAAAAAGAGATGAAAAACCACTCACTCCACAGAACAAGAGGATGGACTTGATCTTCATAGCGGTTGCTCCTGGCATGTTTGGGTCACGGACTCCTTTGAGAATAAAGATCCTCTGTTCTGAAGAATACACATAGGCACCAAACGCACCCAATTTTGTACAGATTGCAGGGCCTTCAGAACCCATTCCTTTGGGGAGCATCGTCACAGACCCCGAGATAAGGAACCCAGTTCCATCTGGCGCTCTCCCTGTTCCCATTTCTCCCAGGGAAGGTTCAGTGGAAAAAGGAGGAAACTCTCAGTCTATTAGGAATACAAAGAAAACTGCCACCCACAGACTGTTACCCTGGCACCCTCACCATCTGTACCCTCAGAGCCCTGGTCTATTCCCATCTTCTTCCAGCGCCTCTGCTATAGGTCTAGCATGTTTTAATCTCTTTCCTGAGACAACCTAACACTGGGACACACTATAACTAGAGAAGACTGCTGTCCCATGGGCTCACGCCCCTCTGGAAGGAGACTTTAGCGTTGCCCATCACAAAATTCACTCTGGCCATAAAAACATTCTGGGTAAGAGATGTTCAGCCAGATATGTGCAGCTGAGGGTGGTAAAGAAACCCCCCTCCCCAAAGCTGGAAGCCCCAGGACCGTTGTGTGAATTGAAGCAAGAGGCCGGTTTATTACACCATGAGACTGTGGCGGCATGAATGAGAACGGCCCCCATGGGCTCCCATATTTGAACGCTTGGTCACTAGCGTGGAACTGTTTGAAAGAACTGCAGGGATGAGGAGGTGAGGGCTTGTTGGAGGAGGTACGTCACTGAGGGTGGGCTTCGAGGTTCCCAAAGCTCACGCCAGGCCCAGTCTCTCTCTGCCTGTGGATCATGACGTACGTAGCTTACGTCTACTGCAGTGGTGATAAAGGACAAAAAACGCTGACACCGTAAGCAACTCCGCAGTTCGATGCTTTCTTTTGTCTTGGTCATGACAAGAACAGCGACAGAACAGGGACGAAGACACATATTGATGGAGGGAGCCTCCTTTGTATGAGGAACCGTGCTAGCATAGGCCACCTAGGGGAGGCCTACTGGAGGACCCATTCATGGATGGTGGCATGCTGTATGTCTGACACTTTGCCAGCCTCTTGATTCCTGACGCTTCCTAGCTTCTACTGCAAGAATGTGCAACAAGGATACATCCATGCATATTCTGTAGGGACAAGAGGCTCTTCCTGGCTCCCTAGACTATCACAAGACACCTAGGAAAGTTGCCTTGTTTTCCTCATTTGCAGAAGAAAGTATTAGATATCATGATCCAAATAACTTCTCTTCCAGGTCTGGGGAGTTTTCTGGTCCACCTGGCCTACATACAAAGCTTTTTGTCAAAAATTTCACTGCTATCTTTAAATCACCAGATGGTAATTATGCTTAGTTTAGGAGAAACACTGCCTAGCAAGGATCACTGGTAAGAATACCAACAGAAAACAGACACAGGCACAGACACACACACACTCGCATGCTCACACACACATGCACACACATTCCCGAATGGGTTGCATAAGGCAATGAGGAACAATCTGAAGTGGGCAAAGCCAAATGCAAAGCAGCCATCTGTTACTCAATGATAAAGTGCACCTAGAAAGTTATCCGACTCTCACATCTGAGCAGCTCTGCTGATTCAGAAGACTCTTGGGGATCCGGGCACTGAGTACTGGGCGCTGACATCAGGAGACCTACTTTTAGTGCCAGTTTTTGCTCTAAGACACTCACTTTGGTGAATCACACATCCTTCTTCTAACTCGGATTCTACATCTTAAAACTAAGGAGGAATTTCAACAGGACTGGGCAGTAACCCCAGTTCCAGTTGTCCATGATTCTCTGGATTAGCTTGCCACGTCTTAGTTCGTAATCATTCCCAGCACTAGATAAGGAAGAGAAGCACTACGTTGGCCTCTACGACAAGAGACAGAAACCCTCTTGTCACAGACACATATGTAACGCGGCACAAGCAGTGATGATCTGAGATCGCTCCAGGGAGTATCTGTCCTTTGCCAAATTAAATAACCCTCTAAACGTACAGCATGCAGCGGTACAAAAGCGCTAACATGTCAGGCAGGCTAAATTGTCTAACCTCATGGTGGGGGATGGTCCCTGGGGCTTATTTCTCTGCAGAAAGTCTTCCAGCTCTTTCTAGGGCTGCCACCGTTCCCAGGGCTGCAGGGATGATTGTGGCAGGAAGGACAGTCCCAGATTTCAACTGTCCCCTGGGGGCTTTCCTCTCCAGCATTAGTCACCACTGGCTGCTTCCCCCACTCAACCCAAATTCTCTTCCCTTGAGACCATTGAAGTTTCCCAGTCAACAGAGGGACTTGTGGCTCTCAGGGAGGAAAAATATTCCTCACTAGAGCCCCAACATCATGAACGAGCTAGAACTACAATCCAAGCACTCATTGTGGTCCACTGACTATGTGTATCAGAGTAGACCAGGCTAACAATGCAGCCTGAGGCTCCCACCTGATTTACTGAGGCAGGATCTCTAGGGGAAATCTGAGGAATTTCCCCAGGTGTTCTGGGCGAGCCTAAAGTTTGAGCCTCATGGCCTCACAAGTCCCCTTTTCCAGTTTAAGGAACTAAAGGGATTATGGGTAATTTTGTGAAATACTTGGCAGTTATACTACAACAAGAAACAAGAGCATATGAGTTGAGAAACCATACAGGGCATTTCTTAGAAACAGAAAAAAAAATACACCCCAAACAAACAAACAAAATAAAACAAAACATCCTACTGAGGTCGGCTTCAGCTCATGGGGGGCTCTCTGCACAGAGCTCCTGTAGAACCCAGGGCTGCTAATCCTCTGGAAGGGGAGATTTGCATAGGGAAAGCAAGCTGTTTCCATTGCCCCCTCACAAGAGACTGGCAAATGAACTACAGTGCTATATTGTTAATTATACAGAAAGTCAAATCACCTAGTCAAGGTGAAGTATTCATGTCAGCATGCCAGAGAGTTGCTTCTCTTGGAGAATTCATACAGGAAGGCAAACTGCCTTTGCATGAACCAAAATAAGGGGATCAGATGGTGCTGAGGCCTTAGGAAGTGACAACCAGTGACCCAACACTATCAAAGGGAGGGTATGAAAACAGACATGTCCTTTGGCAAATCACTTCTTGAGTCACCCTCCTTTAACCCCTACATACGGTGAAGGACAAGAATCTTCTCACTAGCTGTCTAAACATTATGAATGTGGAAAGTCAGCCATAGATCTTTCTCTGTTTCTGTTTTACTTTTTGCTGCTTGTTCTCCTAGTCCCTTGTGGGTACTTCACACATGTCAACTCCATCTTTATTCTGCCCACTTACAAGACAACTGATTGGACTCTGAAGAGCCTTGTCCTATTGACTAAAAAAAAAAAAAATTACTGTGAAATGTTCTTTGCAAATGGGACTAGTTAATCCATTCTTTATAGTCCCATTGGTATTTTTGCCTAATCTGTACACTTGGCAAACACATGCTTTAGCAAGATAAGGAGTAACAACTATAATACCTGCTTTTGTACTAAACTATGTTCAGATTACACGTGCACTTAATTCTCGACCTCTCTCTCAAAACAGTTGAACTAACCACATGTGAGATGAAGGTGACTGGATATTTGTGGATATCCAGCACATGTATCTAAGGTTGCCATGGTGTAACCAGCCTCCTTGATATCCCATCATCCATGAGTCCCTATGTTACCAGCATTCAGTCATTGGCCACATGAGCTCTGTTGATGTGATCTGTCTGTAGTAGCAGGCCGCTTGTTGGTTCCCTGCCACTTAGCCCTGAAATAATCACACAGAAACTGTATTATTTAAATCACTGTTAGGCCCATTAACTCTAGCTTCTTATTGGCTAACTCTTACATATTAATTTAACCCATCTCCATTAATCTGTGTATTGCCATGTGACAGTGGCTTACCAGCAAAGTTTCTGCATGTCTGACTTTGGCGATGGCTCCATGGCGTCTCTCTGACTCAGCCCTTCTCTCTCCCAGCATACAGACTAGCTTTTCCTACCTTGTTCTGTTCTTCCCTGCCATAGGCTCAAAGCAGTTCTTTATTCATTAACCAATAAAAGCAATACATAGACAGAAGGACCTCCCACACCATCTGCCCTTTTCAGTTTTATAGGTTTCTTATGATCAACATAACTTTAGGGAAAAAGGCAAAGTCAAGGACAGCAGATGTACAGAGGGCCTGTCTGGAATTATATTAATAAGCACTGCTGGGAAAGGAAACAATTTTCCCCAAAGAGTTTATACTTAAAATAAAAACAGCAATAGCCATAATAGTATTAGTGTGCATATAGTCAAAACAGAGAGATAAACTGCTCTTAGGACCTGACCTACACCTTCATATTTCAACATAAAGAGGAGATTATCATATGGAAGAGGGACAAAGGCACAGCTATTACAAAATAACAATCTACTAAGCATTTGTATTTTTAGTTACAGTGGTTGTGTGTGTGGGTCTGTTGCTGAGCACCGAGCCACAAACACCTGAGATACATGGCATTGCTGTCCACTCTGCTCTCAGAAGCTCCTTTGCCAAGCTATATTATGCTGACTCCCAAAGTGCGTCTCCAGCTAAGCCCTCTCCTTGGAGCCTCCGATTCTCATGTGAAATTGCACAAGAAATTGTATACCTGGACTCTAACTATTTCAGTTTCATTTCTGTGGCAGTGATAAAACTCCCTGGCCAAAAGCAACCTAGGAGCAGAAGGGATTTTATTGCAACTCAGCAGAGTCCACCATTGTCGGGAAGTCAAGGAAGGAACTAAAAACAGCTAGCCATAGTCAAAACCAGGGAAATAAGTACATACGTGTTTGCGTGCTCGCTCACTTGCTCTTAGCTAGACTTCTCCACTCTCAGACCATTCAGGACCCCTGCTGCTGTTCACAGTGGACTGGATCTTCCCACATCAATTAATTTAAAAAAAAAAATCTCTCTAGGAGACTGTGAAACGATTCAGTGGTTCTATGAGCTAGTTGGTCTTCCAGAAGACCCAGGTTTGACTTCCAGCACCCACATGGCAGCTAACAACTGTCTGTAACCCCAGTTCCAGGAAATTCAATGCCCTTTTCTGGCCTCCATGGCAACAACGCGGTGCAGGCAAAACATTTAGATATGTGAAATACACTTAAATAATACCCCAGATATGCCTACAGGTCAGCCCAATATAGACAATCCCGACTGAGACTTTCTTCTTAGGCTATCCTAGACTGTGCCCAGCTGACCACCACGGAAGGGCAACATACCCCAAATGGGCCTCATTGATTCACGGTCTCCCTCTGTGTGACCTTTTACTGATACGAGCAAACTCCATGACCAAGGTAATTTATAGAGGAAAGGGTTGATTTGGGTTTGTACTTCCAGAGGGAGAGCTCAAAATGATGGGGGAGGCGTGGTAGCAGCATCTGGAGCAGAAAACTTGGCGGTCACCCCTTCGACAGCGAACACATAGCAGAAAGAGCAGACTAGAAGGTGGGGCAGGAACTCTCGAAGGCCACGCCCATGTTTCCTCAAACAAGAGCCGACCTCCTAAAGATTACCCAGCTCCCCCAAACAGCGCCGCCAACCAGGATCAAGTGTTCAAATGTGTAAGTCTTTGTGGAACATTTCCCATTCAAGCCACCACACCCAGTCACCACGTCTCGTGCTGGGAGTGATCCTTCACCTCTCCCGAGTGCTCATAGCCACACAGTTTCTTCGCACCGCCCTCCTTTCTAACGTACTGAAGGGATCTGTTGTCTGTTTTCCTGTTTCCCATCTCACCCTGGAGAAACCCCGTGTGAAAATTGAAATTCTATAGTGTTTCTCCCTCTGATCCTCACTAATGACGTCTGCTCACTGGATGGAAACATTAGGCTGGGGAGGAGTGCGCTTGACTGCCCTGAAAGGGACCAAGTGTCAGAGCGATCCCTTCTTTCCAATATTTGTGTGGAATGAATGGAGTTCTGAAAACTACAGTCTTCTTGAACTATGCATGGCTGTGCTGCTTTAGTGAACAGGTAAAAGACAGGAACACATATACAACCAAGCGAGGGCCCGGGGGACAAGCACTCACAAAGATCCAGGTGAAAAGACGTGAGGTGAAGCAGAGAGGCAGGCTGACCCCAGGGGTTTGCTGGCCAGGCAGTCAGTCTAGGGAGCTCTCGAGTAGACAGACACTGATGCTCACCTCCGGCATCCACCAGGCATGCGCACATGTGCGCTCACCTGTGCCCTCGTGTGTGAGCGCTCCCCCCTCTCTCTATTTCTCTCTCTCTCGGGAAGGCTGGACTATAGAAGTCCTCACAGGGAAGGCTGGACTATAGAGGTCCTCACAGTGAAGCCGTTTGTGGAGCCTACTTCTAATAAGCCGATCTCACCAGTTCCCTCTGAAGCGGAGGGTCTTGGAACTCTAAAGTTCTGTTAGCATGTTCCAAGTGAGACACGATAATGAAACCAAGGACAAGCATTCACCTGCCCCTCCTTTGCCATTCCTAGAACATGTATGTAGATGATCATCCCATCACATAGTGCCCCATTCTGTGTCACTGTGATGCACTTTCCCAGATCAGCCCATCTGGGAAGTTTTGGAGAAAAATGCCCAGAGGGCTACAGTATTTATGAAATCATTCATGTTAATCAGATTCAACTGCTTTTTTTATTTTTGTTTTTTGTTTTGCTTTGTTTGTTTGTTTTGTTTTTGTTTTTTAAGATAGGATTTCTCTGTGTCACAGCCCTAGCTGTCCTGGAACTCGCTCTGTAGACCAAGCTGGCCTCAAACTCAGAGATTCACCTGCCTCTGCCTCCTGAGTGCTGGGATTAAAGGTGTGCACCACCACCACCTGGCACAGACTCAACTTTTATTTTTAATATCAAATAAAATAAATGGGGAGCAAAATGGAAATAAAATTGCCCATGACTCACTCCCTTTGCATCAATGGTCTTTAACTTTGGTGCCAGTAGGTGTGTTGGGGAGAGAATTCTCCTTTGAGAATTCAATGGAAAATGTGGCTCCCCGACCCTGGAAAATACACACACACACACACACACACACACACACACACACAAGCACACACTTTAAATATATTTTCGGGGCTTCACATATCCCTGTTTCAGGCCTGTCTATATATGGGTACTGACTGAACAGGGAGTTGAATGTTATTGAAACAGTTTTGGGGGGTTATAGTCAGATAAAAATAAGAATCCCACTCAGAATCTCAACCCTCCAAACCTTTCCCATGTACAGAGCCTCCTTGCTGTGAAGTTCTGTGGGTGGGAGTGGGTGGGGTCCCTCTCAGCTCATCAAAGAGCCCCATTTCTTGGTTAAGCCAGTGTTTATCCAACAAAAGGCAAAGGAAAACGGGGACTGTTGCCTGTGTCTGTGCCCAGGGCTGCAGTACTGACTGTACCAAGCACAGCCAACAAAAGACAAAAACATAGACTGCTGCCTGTGTGTCCAGTTAACAAAGCAACTCCTAGCTCAGAAGCCAGGTAGGAAGTAGGATGGAGGATCGTAAGTGGTTCCTGAAGACACCGCAAAAGCTGGTCTGCCTTGGCCTGAGCTTTGAGTCAGCGATGGATGCTTTGGAGGAGAGGAGACAACAAGTCTTGAAGGACTTCGGAGATTATTAGCATCTGGCTTCAGGGAGTCCATGAAAGAAGGACTTGGGCCAAGACGTTAAGGACTCCAGGGAGCAGTCCTTGCACTTAGCTCTTCTCATTGCTCAGTTCCACCTGTGTTCTCAAAGACGGGGGTGTTAGGAATATTTTCCTAACGCGAGCTCTCTGCCGACGCAAAATCCCAATCAAGCCAAACCAAAACAATCCAAATTAAGAAATATCCAGGTTTAATGGGAGTCCTGCGCTCTCGGGTGGCCCCAAGGGGGGAAACGGGAGGCTGCAAACGCAACCCCCAGGAGGAAGGAAAAGAGACCACGTGTTCCTCTTTTAGGAGTTCATTTAAATACTCTTGGGTGTGGTCCTGACTACCCCCCGCAGGGAGGGGTCAGGACCTGGCCTGCTGGGATTTGGAGTCCAGACCAATACAAACTCTCAGGCCTGGAGGCTGGGATAGATGCAAGGGGCTGGAGTCTATGCTCCCAACTTAACAGGGGGAGTACTAGGTCAGTGTTCAGTGTTGTCTCACTGCTTTAGCCAATTCGTTAGATACAGGAGAAGGTTTTGACAAGGTTTTTAGTCCATGTTTACTATTTAAAAAGAGCAAACTTCTTACTTTCACTTGCATTATTGAGTTGTCTTAATATGCTCAGTGTATTATGTAGAATAGGATAATTATGAAACAGACACTTTCTGAGCAAGAGCAGAGCCCGTACGTTCTTAGTTCTATCTGCCTGTAATTCTCCATCCTACATGCATGTCAATGAGCATGTGTATGTATGTGAGCACACATGTACTTGTGCACATCACACACACACACACATGCATGCACACACACAGTAGCTTATCCTAGGTGTCCATTTTTAAAAGCAAGATTGGATAAGTGATTCTAAAATATTCCAATATGTTACCACCTGTGCCGTCTCATCTACAAGTGGTATCTCCAGGAGGGTTGCCTTTGAGAGCCAGATGTGTGGTAGGTGCTCAATGACTATCTGTTGAAGAGAGAGGTCAGACTCTACGGGCTTTACTTCCACCCCAAGGCCAGATTCATCTTACAGGTGATGACCCCATTTGCCACACGTACTTCTGTCACAAGCTTGAGTCAAGCCTTGCAGGGGTGGCTGACCTACCCAATAATACTGCTCCGTACTAACTGCTATTTAGTTCTTTAATTCTCATAGTTCAGCTTGCTAGCTAAACAGGCCTAAATTCCCACCCCCAAAATCACAGCACCTTGCCCCCCACCTCCTTCTCAAACTGAGCCCTGAGGGGCCAGTGTGTCTTGATCCAGAGCAGATGTCTCACCCAGAGCCAATCATAGGGCATCACCTTAAAGCTCAGAATGGAGTGACCATCTCAGATGGGTAGAGCCTTTTCCTTAGTCAGAGGAAAACAATACAGCAGCATGCTATTGCCTGACTTACCTGGTCCTCAGTCTAGGGGTTGAAGAAGGCTGTTTGTTGGGGTGGGAGGCAGTGAACTCCACCCCCAGCAATAAATGGAGCAAAGCCCTGGAAAGGGAATAAGACTTTCAAAGGGGTGTGTCTTTAAAACCCCTCAGGCTGGTGTGTAGGGGGAGGGCAGGCAGGGAGGAGCAGGGCCCCAAAGGGTTTACCTGTGGGGAGCCTGCCTGCCTCCCTGACAGTTTGATGTATTTCAGGGGTGGAAACTGCTGACAGGACTCTTTCTAAGTTAGCACATTTGGTTGGCTTCCTCGTTTGTCAGCGCTGAGTGTTCTCTCCAAGTCTGTCTCTATTTGCCTTTCTCTCTAACACAGTTATGTCTAGGTCTACACGCTTAATAATGAAGCCAAAACATCCTGTTGTCAGGGCTTCCAGGAAAAAAAAAAAGCTGAACACAAACTGTTAAGATGACGTTGAGAGGAAGAGGGGACTCAAACCCTATGCTGTGGAAGCTGGAAAACTCCTTCAGCATTTCCAGTCTCTCTGCAGCCTCCATGTCCCTGAGGACCTCACTGTCCCTAAAGAAAAACATCAGTGCCCGGCGGTGGTGGCGCACGCCTTTAATCCCAGCACTGGAGAGGCAGAGGCAGGCGGACCTCTGTGAGTTCGAGACCAGCCTGGTCTACAGAGCTAGTTCCAGTACAGGCTCCAAAGCCACAGAGAAACCCTGTCTCGAAAAACCAAAAAAAAAAAAAAAAAAAAAACAAAAAAAACAACAACCCCCCCCCAAAAAAAGAAAAACATCAGTGTGTACAGCTATGAGGCCCTCAGGTGGCTGGAACAAGGGCGGCTCAGCAGGAGGTCTCTTGTTGTACACTTGGTAATAGGCTTCTGGGAACACCTGATCCTGGTTCACCCAGTCAGCAACCTCCCCTGTCTCCAGCCAAAGTGGCACTAACCTCTCAGCCCTGCCCAGTGAGGGATTTCGCTTAACGATACACCCCTGGGGAATATCTTGGGTGGGACTTTGATCCCCTTTAGGAACAGAGTTTTATCCTTGAGCTATGTCTTGAGGAGGTCAACTTGTGGTTCGAGGAGTTTCCTCTGAGAGCCCAGATAGAGGCAATAGAAGGGAAGGAGCTACTCATTTTTGAAATTAAGAATTGCTCCAGATTTCAGAGGTGGGGCATATGACAATTTGGAATGGCAAACCCCATTTAAATCATTTAAACATATTGACCTTCACAGACGAAACATACTCCATCGACACCACAGAGACCATTACAGTGTGCTGTCTAGGAAAGTACATTCTGGACATAGAGATACGCTGTGCAGCACCCCTTTTATCTCCCTATACAGTCACGTTCCTCAGGAAACATCACACGACCACCTTTCCTACATCGATGCCATCTTTGCTTCCAGAAAACATACACCATGCAGTCTGTCTACCTTGAGGTCCAGTTAACACAGTCTTGCAAGTCAATAGTAAACTGTCCATCCACAGTTTAAACTATGAACCTTGAGCAAGCCACTTCATCTCTCAGAGCCACTCTCTTGCTGGGTATTGTGTTTGAGTTAATGTCTGAAGCCACCTGCCGTGTGAGAGAGTGGTGCACAGTAGTAACTAGAGCAGCAGTGGGCCGTGGTGATGCAATGCGATAATCAAAATATCTCTTACACTCTAACTTCCTTTTGCATCCAAAGTTAATAATGCACCCTGAGGTCACTTAAGACTGCTCTGTATTTGATGTGGTGGTACACACCTTTAATCTCAGCACTCTGGAGGCAGAGGCAGGAGGATTTCTGGTTCAGTGGCTTTTGGATGATATATGGAAACAGAATGCCCTCTTTCTTCCAATGAAATTATACAGGTCACCATTCTCTACTTCATAAGATGAACAGGGCACAGAGCTGGGGGACATGGGGCAGATAGCTTTGACTCTTGCCAATGCTTTGCTCCACCTTCCTGCAGGAATTCCTGAAGTTCTTGCATGAAGTTCCAGCACAATTCACAGCAGTGAAATGTCATCCTTGATCTACTCATGGCAGAGGCCTGAAGGGTACAGTTGGAACTCAAAGACTAGAAAAGCACACTCACAACGGGGATGAGACAGGTCCTTGATGCACAGAGTGGTCCTTGTTCATGCTGGGACCTGATCCTCAGTCACCTGGACAAGGACAATGCTCCTGCCTCGTCCTTTTCCTGTCTCCCAACTGACTTATCACAGACACCTGAAATCTCTGTTTTGAACAAGCCCAGATCTTCTTTTCCTCTCAACCTAACAATCATAAACTAATATGACTTCTCCCGTTAAACATTAGTATTTCTGCATTTGTTTGTTGCCTTATTTGCTTATCTGTCTGGCTCCCCATAGTGACCCAAAAGCAAGTTATGAAACAGTATGTTAGGTGAAGTTTCTGCAGAGGTTCAAATACTGTGAGGACATTTCAAAAGAGGTGCCAGAGCAGATGCGGAACTTTGAGATGGTCCTCATCAACAAAAGTAACAGGATAGGGATTGAAGGGTTGCTGATGAGGGTCTCTTTCAGAGAGATAGGGTATGTCTCCACTCCCCAAAAGGGGGTCCCATCCTGGCTCCTTGTAGCAAGTCTTCAGGGAAAAGAGGAGGTTTTTAGAGTGAGTTCTTGATATAGTATTAGAGTTTCCTTGCTATCCCCACACCTGGGATAAAGTCAGAGTGGAGGATCCCTGCCCCGTATTCCAATCCCAGAGAGGTCCAGGGCAAGATTCTGCCGTATAATGGTATAGTTTCATATGATAGCTCATGCAATGGCAGAGCAAAGGCTGAAGTCTCATCTGGTTTTCAGAGCAGATATGGCTCTCCCACGGGAGAAAGTTAGTGTTGAGCCATCTTAGCTGTTCCCAAGAAGAACACCCACAGGGGAGAGAAGCTGAAGGTGTGGCTGGATTTCCAAGGCCCAAGAAAGAACCATCTGGAATAGAGGTTCATGGATCTTTGCTGAAGGAAGGGGAGTGATTGATCAGCCACAGGGATAGGGGTTCTTCCAAGGGTGAAAGCACTTGCCCCTAGTTGTACACCTTGAATACTTGTCAAGCTAAGAGACCAAGTGGACTTCTCAAAGTGAGCCCTGTGGCATGGGACCCTCTCCCTGACTCCACCCCAGAGATATAAAAGTTCAGGTACCAGGATGGGGGAAAGAAGACAATTTGACGGGAAAATGAAGGAGAAGATGACCATGACCCTTTCTGCCTACAGAGTATCCAAGCTAGAGGAGGCCTGACACCCCAGCTTCACATCAGAGCTGGTCCTGGACATTTTATGACCAGACTGAGGTTTTTCAGACCACTCAGTAGGAACCAGAAAACTCATCAAACTTCCTGGGGTTTTCAGCTAGTCACTGAGGAAAATCAGTCTCACAAACTGAGTTAAAGGGACAGTGGGAGACAAGACCAGTGACTTTATAATGACAGGGTTGGGCTCTTATTCAACATCCAGAGTTCACATGTGACCTTTTCATTATTAAGGGTTATAAATACCAGTTCAAATAGCTATATGATATAAATTATTAGGAAGTTTACTGGTTCACGAAACAGGGAAGTCTAGGGGAAAGCAGTTTCTGGGAACTCAGCTGAAGCCCTTGGTTCATTGCGCTCATCTTCCCATGCAAAAGGGTTTTATTTATACAGAGGGCGCATCCCAGGCATCACCACATCGCCATAGGCTGAAGAAGAACTGAGCTCCAAAAGAAAAAGATTCTTCAACTTCATCTTCTATAAGTAAAATCCCAGAATATCTGATTGGGTATAATACCCTGCCTTGGGTCATGTAGTCATCAGTCTACAACCCAGGGAGCAGCAAACTTGATTGACAGGCCCCTCAGAGCCTGGATGGAAGAGCTAGGATTAACTGAATTACAGAGCAAGCTCGTCAGGCAGAACAACATCCACCATAGTTAGCTACATTGTGCAGCACAAAACAAACAAACAAAAAACCCTGAAGCTCCCTGATGTCAACTGAACACTCTCCCTACACAACAGGAAGCATCGACGGTTACAATAATTAATATCTCCCTACTGGGGACCTTGGCTTTTGCTCTCCCTCCATCAGAGGGAGATACATTCTCCTCTACTGAAGATCTGCCTATCAAAATTTTGTCCATTTTCCAAAGCTCATCTCAAATATCGCCTCCTCCCTGAAGTCACACATGATTCCCAAAAATGGAAATGAATTAATCCTTGCTGACAGTTGTCTGCGTTGGCTCCCCCAGCAGTCATCCGGGCAACTGGTTCAGATGCTGCTCCTCCCCTCAATTCTCCCTGACCTCAAAAACACAAGCATCCTCTTCTTCTATAATAATTAGAACTTTTAAAACTCATACCTCTTGCATCAGCTGTTTCTGTGACTGAAATTAAAGCCTGGATAACACCCCATGGCTTTGCCTCTGGTACACTTTTAAAAAATCTAATTTTATTGAATAAGGCAGCAATTCCCTTTACGTGATGTAGTGTTTCAAAAATATGGTCATTGCTTTTTGGAATCTCTCCCTTTAAGACCGTCTTAATTCCCCTCCCGGTGACTGCAGATTGGAACTAGTGGTTTGGTTCAGATGATTTGAGGGGACATTCCCGTAACAGTGTGCACCTATAGATCCAAGGGACTCATCGTTCTGGGCCCTCCTGTCACTCTCTCTCAAGATGCCATTCTGGGGGAATGACTCACAACCACCCTGTCCGAGAGCATCCAGACAGCTGAGGGCGCTCTCATGTGGGGAAAAGCGTGTGGCGAATGTCTCGCAAGCTCACCCTCCAGCCCCAGTCCAACCCTTCGGATGACAGCAGCCCTATGCTGCTCAACCACAGGGCCTGGAAGCATGCCAACCCAGGCCCTCCTGGCTGAACTGCTACATAATGCTTGATCCACACAAGCTGAGAAAAAAATCAGTATTTATTGTTTGTGTGCATGTTTGCTTTTTATAATTTTTAAATTAGCATACAAGATATTAGATATCATTATAGCATTTCTGAACGAAGTGTATTTTAGTAGACTTCCCCTCTGCCATCTTCGCCACCCTCACAACCCCTCTTCTAGTCTCCTCATATAACCTTCGATCTCTTTTCCACTTTCATGTCTCAAATGCTCTCTCTTCTCCCCACACCCTTCCTCAACACTTTTTCAGCCCACTCTTGGTCTCCATTATGTTGGGCCATAACTTGTCACACAGCAACATTCAATGAAGACGCACATTGACACATAAAAATCTAGTGAGGATTTTTAACACGCCGTATCTTAACCTGGGTCCTCAGGAGACAGAGCAAGAGGAGAGCTAACATGCTACTGTGCCCACATGGAACACATTCCAGGGAAGCAGGGGTGAAGGAGAGGAGAAAGGATGGGGAGCAAATCCTAGGGTATCTCTGAGCTGCCTCCTGCATGGCCCCAATTGCAGCTGACTACTTAGTCATGTGGGGCCGATTCTGAAAGGCGTCTCGTGTCAATTTGTTCAGCGGAAGGAAGTGAAGAGGATTTATCCATAATCTCCTCCTTTCTCAGTTAAGGGCCCTTAGCAGTACGTTAAATCTCTAAAGTTCCTGGGTGTAGTTACATAAGAGTCAGTTTCTTGTCACTATAAGAACTATATGAGATAATCAGCTTATAAAGCAAAAAGGTTTATTTGGCTTGTAGATAGAGGTTTGGGTTTGTGATCGTTGGTCCTGTTGATTCTTGGCCTTGTTAAGCATGTGGTAGAGTAAAACCATTCATCTCATGACCAGGAAGCAAAGGAGAAGAGAGGCTATCGTAGTATCATGACGCTCTTCAAGGGCATGACCCCAATGATCTAAAGACCTCCCAATAAATCCTAACTCTTAAAGATCACACAACCTCCCAGTAGAGCCATTCCTGGGACCAATTTTTAAATACATAGACCTTTAGGATCATTTAAGATCCTCATACAGGGCATAAGATACCCATGTCACATGCCTTAGAATAAACAAGGAAGCATCAAGGAATCCCACCACCATGCTAGGCAGGAGGTACTGCCGGGCTGTGCCCACTTGGGCTCTTCATAAGACTCGTCACCGAAGAGTAGCTGGAGCAAAACAAATGTGAAGGCTCCGACAGACAGGGACTGAGAGGCTCTGGAGAGGCACAGTGAGGTATCTGGCAGACGGCGTAAGTGGAATGACATATTCACTGCAAGTATTCTCATAACTTGGAAAGGGAAAAGATCAGAAGAACAACCGGCAGGGAGTGTCTGTGATCAGCCAAACTTCAATCAAAGAGACCTAGACATAACCTTAAGGGTTGTATCAAGTAAACTCAGATGCTTGAGTAGCAGAATTATTTTCTAGCTAAAGAAGCAAGTGTTTAGAGAAATGAAGGTTTTGAGGGGAGTGATTATGGGATGGGCATCCAACAAGAAGGAAGTGAAAAGTGGCTCTCAACCACATCCTGGTGGGGGAAGGGTGTTTGGGGACAATGAGGCAGGCACACAGAGAATGAAGTTGGCTCTGTTCCACAAAGCTTAGTGCACAGGCATTATGAACTCACAAGGCCTAGTCCTCATCTTTCAGCCCCCAGATAACTGTTTCTTTGTAGTCCATCTTTCCAAAGCCTCCAAACCAGAGAAGGTGTTTCAATGCACACAGATGAGGATCAAATTCACATGACCGTTCCAATTGGTGTGAGTTACTCATCCCAGCCAGGGGGTAAATATACCATTACTCCTTTATCTAATCAATTGCCTATGCTTTTCCTTGGAGAAGGTCATGTCCCTAGTGACCAGCAGCCTTCTTCCAGGAGACCCAGCTTGCCTCTGAGGCACAAACAGGCTTCTAAACCCCCACCATGGAAGGAGGCAAGGGTTATTCTGCGCTGCACATACAGATGTGCTCAGGCTGCGGATGGCACATGGAAGTCAGGGTCCTTCTACAAGAGATACGACTCCAGATGTGCACCAGAATTTCCAGACTCTCTGAAGGCTTTTTGCAAAGTCATTTGTGTCTTAGCTCCACTCCAGTCTCCTGAGTTGGACTCCTAATAAACATCCCTGTGCAAATGCACCACGTGGGTTGACAACAGCTTCCTCTGTCTTATGAGTAGAGGGATTTCTGTCCAGAATGTAACTGAGTAGTTAAAGCTAAGCTTTTTTTTAAATTAATACTTGGAATATTATGTAATGTTTTCTGCTGAGCTGTGATCTGGAAACCCATTGGTTATTTGGAATTTAATCCCAAATCCCCACTCTTGTTATTGCCCACCCTATGAGCTCAGAATAGGCAGTCACCGCAGCTTTGCTCTTTTCTGCTATAAACCTGAAGGCGAGCCAGGAGGAGGAGTGGCTGTCAGGCGTCTCGGCACCCAAAGCAGATTCAGCTTTCTCGCTCTGCTCCTGACTCACTGAATCTGCCACAGGACAAGAGGGCCCAGTAGACAGGACACTGTGAACATCATATGACTGCCAATTTTCACATTTCAGGAAGGCCTTGAAGTGGAAATGCGGACTACCAAGAGCCCTGCAACCACGCCAATCTCTCCGCTGCATACACTTGCTTTCTATCGCTAATGTCACTTGCGTGTCACCCAGTAGTGACATGTACTGTTCATCCTCAAAATCCCTTAAGTAGCAAATGTCCCATGGGGTCACCTTCTCCATCAGCTGAGCCAGAGTCACAGAATTCTGGAACAGCAAAGCTGACAGAAATCTTCCTAGGGACAGTATAAGTGCTGGCATTTCTGGAGGGCTTACCAAGGCCCAGCCACTTCATATATATTATTTCACTTAATCGTCAAGCTAACTCTGCCATGGAGGCTTTGCTTTCTTCATAATTTAAATGAAATGAAAAAAGAGAAACAAACAAAACCCACAACAGGACCAGGTTTGGAAAAGGGACTCGATCCATTCAAGGTTATAGGCGAAGTCACCCAGATCTACAAAATCTAAACAGTGCTTCTCATGAGGACTGTGTAGAAGGCAATTTACCAGGAGTAATAAGAAAACCAAGGCTCAGGACAGCATATCACACCCACTTCGGCAGCACACATACTACACGGGAACAATACAGAGATGTGTATATGACCCCGTGCAATGAAGAATTCACGAAGATTGCCATATTTCTAACATGACTTTATTTATAAAATAAAATAAGTAGAATGTCCCTTGAAATGAAGGATTTTTTCAAGGTCAAATATTATAAAACCAGTTTTACTCAGTAAGCATGAATGCATTATGGAACAACACAAGTTTTGTACAAATTTGAAAATGAAATGTGAAGCTTTAAGGAAGATATTCATATGTAATGCTATTTCTGGTTTGCAGAGGGCTCTGCCATAGTCCTCTGGCATACGGAAGATTCTGGTAAGAAAGATTTAAAACAGTGGTTCTCAACCTTCCTAATGCTACGACCCCTCAGTACAGTTCCTCTTGTTGTGGTGGTCTCCAAATGTAAAATTATTTTCATTGCTACTTCATAACTGTAATTTCGCTACTGCTATGAATTGTAATGTAAATATCTGGTATCTTTGATGGTTTTAGGTGACCCTTATGAAAGGGTCATTCAACTCCCAAAGGGACCACGACTGAGAACAACTGATTTAAATGCTTGGTCAGGGACCTTCAGTTTCTGCTTAAGTAGAAAAAAGTGGCATCCCTCGTGGAGGAAGGGGAAAAGACGTATCCTAGGTTATTACATTTGTTTATAGGTTTCAGCACCTATCATGGAAGAGAATGCGTTGGTCAGAAAGGGGCTCGGCAATCCATGGAGTCACAGGCCCCTTTCTGCCTAATGCACTCTCTTGTGTGCAAAGCTTTCAGATATAGAGATGAGCGTTCCTCATTTGATGAATGAGCCAGGGGCAAATTACCCCGTCCTCAACCTCCATCCTGTACTATTTCTAGCCCTCCCTACTCAGATTTTTCTTCTCCCATGGGAAGTTTTTCCCCTGTGGAAACACCCAGATTATCCTTGAGATGGTTAAAGCCAATGGACACTTGGGTGCCTGTCTGTAGCCCTCCAAGCTTGGCATCCTCCACAAAGTAATCACAGAATGCTGAAGAGACTGGCGAGCACAGCAAGCCTTTATTTCATAACTCACTTGTGTTGGCTAGGTTTTTTTTTTTTTCCAACATGATACAACCTAGGGTCATCTTGGAGGAAGGAACCTCAATTAAGAAAACGTCTCCATCATATTGGCAAGTCTGTGGAGCATTTTTTAGATTAATGATTGACATGGAAGGTCCCAACCCACTGAGGCAAATGCCATCCCTGGGCAGGTGGCCCCAGAGTGCATAGGAAAGTAAAATGAGCAATCCATAGAAGCAAGAGAGTATGCAATGTTCTTCTGTATCTACTTCAGTTCCTGCCTCCAGGCTCCTGCTTTGAGTTCCTGCCCTGACTTTCCTTCACGAGGCTACAACAAGAAGCTGAAATAAATCCTTTCCTCCCCAAGTTGCTTTTGGCCACAGTGCTTATCCCCCTGTGATATATTTACTGTTGCATAAAAAAGCAAGCTAAGACAGCACACACCATGATCTGGTATCCTGCTATCATGTGAAGTCAAGAAACCCACCAAACAGGCAGAGAAAGCTATGGCCTGGTTGGGCTAGGAAGGGAGGCTGTGACCTGGAAGACACGCAAACAATGCACTCAAAATGGGAACTCCTCTAAAGTCTCCCTGCAGCTGAGCTGCACCGTGCTTGGTGCCCCAGGAACACCGGTTCGCAGACCACACTGATCCCCCGGGCTCTGGCGGTTCCCTTTGGCTGGAAGCCCCTTTCTTTGTTCAGCCCCTGCCCACCTCCTCGTTACCCTTTAGGCATCATCGTCAATAATGTTCCTTCGAAAAGTTTCCCTGGCCCCTATCAGTCTGAGATGAGAACTCCATGTTTACTCTTGTACAGCCCACATTTCCCCTATCCTGAGGCTTAGCAGGGCGTGTACATTATAATTGCTTGCTGCGAGCACCCCAAGAACATGAGTCTCCAGAGCACACAACAGGTGCTCTTTGATTGGTTTCTGACTGAAAATTAAGGATATTCTGTTAACCCTCAGAGGCTCCTTTGAGAACTCGGGTACAGTTTCTTGGAAATTCTGCCAGGCTAGCAAGCCCATAGCCACAAAGGGCAGCCTTTGAGAGGACTGAGAAAGCAGAAGGAGCGCACACAAACAAACACCTGCCATATGTACTGAGGACCAGCAAGGGAACCGAAAAGCGTTTTATTGCAGAACTGAGTCTCCTGGGGGAGGTTATTAGGAACACAAGAGCAATATAACAGATCCCTTCTGTTCAAAGCTAGAATGGGGGCAAACGTGAAGAGCCAGCTGGGTGAGTAACGTTATTGCCTGAACACTGATTTTAGGCAAAGATGTTGAGAATACACAGAACTTAACTACATAGATGTGTAAGGTAACAGAGTCAACACACTTAATTCATTATATTATTTTATTTCATTTTATGCATGTGTCAAATCCTTTGAGGTGGCAACCAAAGCTAAATTAATAGTTAACCAGGGGGGGGGGCGGGGAGCACTGGAAGGATTTTGAAGTGACAGTGACAGGCTTGAAGTCAAGTGGAGGAGACCCAGGAGCCATGTTTCAATGTAGACAAGTATGTTGGGATTTCTGTTTCAGTTTTAAGAGAGTGGACCTGGCTTACCTGGCATAGGGAATCTATTTCTCATATGGTGAGGGTTCTGGGGGTGTCTCTGAAACCTGGGAGTAGGCTTATTCAAGGGATTGAGTAATGTAAACATCACTTCACTGTTCTCTCAATCTGGGCTGCCATTGCTTGCAGGGCTGAAGCCAGTCTCAGCTTCAAGCTCCTGTCTTCCAAGGTTAAACTTGATCTGAAAGTAGAGATTTTCTTTGTCAAACTTTTAACATCATCATCAAATAATAATCAATGTTTGATTATCATTGAGAGATAAGCATCACCCACTCAAGAACTAATCACTGAGCCCTAGTGATGGAGTTAGTTGACTGGCAAGCTTAGGTTACACCCCCAGAACTGGTGTAGGGTCAGGCCCACTGTCTTAGTCACTGTTTTATTGCTGTGAAGAGACACCATGACCATGGCAAGATTTATAAAGGAAAATATTTAACTGGGCCTGGCTTAGAATTTCAGAGGTTTAGTTCATTATGGTCATGGTGGGAAACACGGCAGCGTGCAGCCAAACACGGTACTAGAGAAGCAGCTGAGAGTTCTACGTTCAGATCAGCAGGCAGCAGGAAATGGAACTGGCTTGAGCTTCTGAGCCCTCAAAGCCTACCCCAAGTGAACCTCCAACAAAGCCACACCTACTCCAACAAGGCCACACCTACTCCAACAAAGCCACACCTACTCCAACAAGGCCACACCTACTCCAACAAGGCCACACCTATTCCAACAAGGCCACACCTACTCCAACAAGGCCACACCTACTCCAACAAGGCCACAACTCCTAATAGTGTCACTCTCTATGAGCCTATAGGGGTCGTTTTCATTCAAATCACCACACCCACCCAAAACACGTTGTAGAGGCCTAGAAATGCAGGCCCATTTCCCACCTTATGTGCTGGTCAGAGAGTTTGGGGAATAACAAGGCTTAGTCACACCTTCTAGCTCAGGAGGTGGCTGCCTGGCCCCCTTTTGAACTTAAGATAGTTCGGTGCCATCCTGACAGATGGTCAGGATATGCAAATGTATTTCTGCTCCTTCCATTGTGATTATGAGGTCACCTGGGGAAGGGTTGTTTTCTGCATGTGTGATTCAGTGTACCTGAGTGTACTGACTTGGGTCATCCCGCTACCTAGGCAACAGAATGCTGGTGATGGCAAGTGTCAGAGTGACTGTGTGAGTTAGCCTTGCTGTATCATGCTAATGAAGCCTTTGTAACCTTCTCCCCCAGTTTACATTGGGTATAAAAGCTGTGAAAAAATAAACGCCAGTGATTTCAGGATCTGAGTAGTCCCTGAAACTCCCTCCCTATACTGTCTTGTGGTTTCTATCTTCAATTCCCAGGCCCCTACACTGGAAAGAGGTGATTTTGTTGAGGCCAGTCCTCAACAACATGTGGCCAGTAATCAAATGTCACAAAAGACAATCTGATAAAACTTGAGACAGTTGTCATCACAGGCCAGTGTCCCCATTGGTTTGAAATACAAAAGCAATGAGAAAGAGCTAATAACAGGACCAGAATCTGCTCTGATAAGCCTGTCCTGGGTGCCATCTGAGTTTGTCAGCAAGCATTGATGAAATCTGGGATGGAAGAATTCCTCCCTGTGTAGATAATGCCAAACATTACAATACATCACATACACGATTCCAACATCTGTGGTACCTGCTTCCCATTGCACTGACAGATAAACTTGCTTGCATGCACTTTCACTGGTCCACTTAGGGGGCAGTACCTTCCCTGTTTGGGAGTCCTACACTTCCTAGACCTGTGATTCAGAGAGTCTAAACTCCGGAGACATGCAGGGTACAGATGATCTAGTTTGTTTGGGCCAGTCCATGTGTCCTGGAGGACAGGGGCTAAGTGAAGATGGAAAAGGAAGGCACTATGATGTGATAGTGTTCCCAAAGGTCCTGTTGTAACAGTTTGGTCCTCAGGGTAGCGCTGATGGGGAGGGTAGAATCTTGGGGTAATTAGAGCCTAGTGGGAGGGGGGTTCTTAGATCAAGGACCATGCTCTTGAAGGGGATTGTGGGACCAAGGCCTCTTCCATTCCAGTTTTGCTTTTAGGCTCAAGGTGCATCACATACAATGTGCAGGCCATCATATGCTGCGCTCACCAGAAGCTCAAAGTTAGGGTTGCCTGATCTGAGGAGCAGGACCTCTAGAGCTGTGACCAAAATAAACCTTTGCTTTTAAGAGTGAATGCCCAATTTCCCCAGGTGCTTTACCACAGTCGTGCAAAGCTGACTGATGCATGGGGGAATACACCCCCAGAGGATGAGTGTGAGGTTGGAGATAGCAGGTTCCCCTTTCCTCGTAATGCTTCTCTTCTTCCAGAGGGATGCCACAGAAACAGCTCCTTGTGATAGTCAAGATTTAACCTGTTTCTTCCTCCTTTACTTGAATAAAATAAGAAACAATAGCACAAACTGGCATTAAGTGTGTTGTGCGGTGCTAACAAGGATACAGAGAGAGATTTGAAAGGGGCTCAGTTTCTATTAGAATAACTGTAAGACCAAACCCTCCCTCTTCCACTCAAAGATGTCTCTGGACATGAGGTTTTAAGATAAATTTTAATCTGTTTTAATTGACACGGAAAAAAATGGAAATCTTTAAGAAACTTCTATACTTTTTTTTTCTTTTTTTTTGAGACAGGATTGTTCTCTGTATAGCCTTGGCTGTCCTGGACTAGCTCTGTGGACCAGGGTGGTTTCAAACTCAGAGATCTGCCTGCCTTTGCCTCCTGAGTGCTGGCATTAAAGGTCTGAGCCTCTATTACCTGGCCAAACTTCTATACTTTATTGATAACACAATACTTTTGTTTAAACAAATAGTCAATTGGTTAAGAAGTGCTGGCCTAAAATTCCAACACAATTCTTCACAGACATTGAAAGAACAGTACTCAACTTCATATGGAAAAACAAAAAACCCAGAATAGCCAAAATAATACTGTACGAGAAAGGAAATTCTGGAGGCATCATCATCCCTGACTTCAAGCTCTATTATAGAGCTATAGTAATGAAAGCAGCTTGGTACTGGCATAAAAACAGACAGGTGAACCAATGGAATCAAATCAAAGACTCTGTATTAATCCACACACCTATGAACATCTGAATTTTGATAAAGAAGATAAAACTATAAAATGGAAAAAAGAAAGCATCGTCAACAAATGGTGCTGGTATAACTGGTATAAATGATGGTGGCCTATACCTTTAGTCCCAGTACTAGTGAATCACACCTTTAATCCCAGCAGAGGGAATATAAAATGGGAGGAGAGAGAAGCTTAGTCTGTTTAGTTTGTGGTCACCCAACCTTGGTAGAGGTAAGACTTTTCTAGTGGCTTGACTGATTTGCTTTTCTGGTTTTCACATTGAACCCCAATTTCTGTCTCTACATTTTTATTATTCATGCTACATTTGGCACCCAACGTGGGGCTCGAACACATGACCCTGAGATTAAGAGTATCATGCTCTGCTAAACTGAGCTAACTTACATGTAGAAGTCAAGATGTAAAAGAATGCAAATAGCTCCATATCTATCACCATGCATAAAACTCAAGTTCAAATGGATCAAAGACCTCAGTATAAATCCAACCACACTGAACCTCAAAGAAAAGAAAGTGGGAAGTACCCTTGAACACATTGGCACAGAGGACCTCTTCCTAAATATAACACCAGTAACACACTGAGAGCAACAATTAATAAATGGGGCCTCCTGAAACTGAGAAGATTCTGTAAGGCAAAAAGACATGGTCAGCAAGACAAAATGGCAGCTCTTGGAATGGGAAAAAAATTCTTCACCAACCCCACATCTAACAGAGCAGATCTTCAAAATATACAAAGAACTCAAGAAACGAAACACCAAAATACCAAATAATCCAATTTAAAAATGGGATACTGATCTAAATAGAGAATTCTCAACAGAAGAAACTCAAATGACTGAAAGACATTTAAGGAATTGCTCAACATCCTTAGCCATCAGGGGAATGCAACTCAAAACAACTTTGAGATACCATCTTACATCTGTCAGAATGGCTAAGATCAAAAACACTGATGACAGCTTATGTTGGAGAGAATGTGGAGAAAGGGGAACACTTCCCCAGTGCTGGTGGAAGTGTAAACTTGTACAGCCACTTTGGAAATCAGTATGGTGAGTTCTCAAAAAATTGGGTATCAACCTACCTCAAGACCCAACAATACCACTCTTGGGCATATACCCAAAGGAGGAACACTCACACCACAAGGATATTTGCTCAACTATGTTAATAACAGCATTATTCATAATAGCCAGAACCTGGAAACAATATAGATGCCCTTCAACTGAATAACAGATAAAGAAAATGTGGTACATTTACACAATGGAGTACTACACAGTGATAAAAAAAACCAACATCTTGAAATTTGCAGGCAAATGGATGGAAGTGGAAAAAACATTCTTAGTGAGGTAACCCAAACACAGAAAGACAAATATGGTATGTACTCACTCATAAGTAAATATTAGGTATAAAACAAAGGATGACCAGCCTACAGTCTACAACCCCAGAGAAGCTAGGTAACAAAGAGGACCCAAAGAGAGACATACATAGATACACCTAGGAAGGGGAAATAGACATCTCTTAAAACCCTCATCCAATAACTGATGGAAGCAGATGCAGAAATGCAGATGCAGAGTGGTTAGTTGTGAAATTAACCACTGGACAGAACTCCCAGAGTCCTGTCGAAGAGAGGGAGAAGTGATGAGGGTCAAGATCATGATGGGGAAGCTCACAGAAACAGCTGACCTGAACTAGTGGAAGCTCACTGATTCCGGACAGACAACCAGGAAACTTGCATAAGGCCAATCTAACCCCCTAAAAGCAGGTGACTGTGGATGGCTTGAGCAGTTTGTGGGGCCACTGGCAGTGGGACCAGGAACAATCCTTAATGAATGATCTGGCTTTTTAGAGCCATTTCCTGTGAAGAGAAATCTTGCTCAGCCTAGACATGGCAGGAAGGGCCTTGGTCCTGCCTCAATATGGTGATGTATACAGAATTTGTTGACTCCCCGTGGGAGGCCTTACCCTCTCTGAGGAGCAGATGGGGGGTAGAGTGAGGGGAAGGTGGAGCGAGCATGAGGGGAGGGAGGGGGAACTGGGATTAGTATGTAAAAAATAAAATTACACACACACACATACACACACATATGTAGTGCTGGCCTAAAGGGTATAATAAATGAGTCTTAAGATTATCCTAACCAATCTAAAATGGCTGAAAGACACTTAAAGAAATGCTCAACAACTTTAGCCATCAGAAAAATGCAAATCAAAACAACTCTGAGATTCCATCTTACACCTGTAAGAATGGCCAAGATCAAAAACATTGATGACAACTTATGCTGGAGAGGATGTGGGGTAAAGGAACACTCCTCCATTGCTGGTGGGAGTGCAAGCTGGTACAGCTCCTTTGGATATCAGTATTTTGATTTCTCAGAAAAGTAGGAAATAACCTTCCTCAAGACCCAGCAATACAACTTTTTGGGTATATACCCAAAGGATGCTCAATCATACCACAAGGACATGTGCTCAACTATGTTCATATCAGCATTGTTTATCATAGCCAGAAAATGGAAACAACCTAAATGCCCCTCAAAAGAAGAATGGATAAGGAAAATGTGGTACATTTACACAATGGACTACTACACAGCAGAGAAAAATAACTGAAGAGTCCAAGAATAAGAAAATAAAAAATGTAGATTCTAAAAATAAGAATGTAGAAATAAAGAATATAAAGTTGTAAGTATAGGAGAATGAGAACAGACTATCAGCAGCTTTCTCAGCAGATCAAGGATCAGTCATTCACAGTGAGCTATTTTCTCAAATGCCTGGGAAGCCTCCATCAGCTTAAGTCATTTCATTTTACAACTGGCTGTTCTATTTACAAGGCCAGAACTATTCCTTGCAAATTGAGAGTAGTATCCTGGCCATCCCTGATAAACGACAGATGTGAACTGAGTTAACCTTTAGGAGACAGAGATATGTGACCTCTGGGTTAAGCATAGTCTCTGTTATGGAAAACTGGTGCCACCAAAGGGGAGGCATGGGACTTCAGTATACACCTGGAGGTACCAGGAGACGGTGGACAAATACAATGGTTTAACTAATGAGCTCTGATAATGGAGGTTGTAAAGTATGACCGTCAGTAGCTGAGTTTTACCTTGAGATAGTGTGAAAAGCTTTCTGCTGTCTCCTAAATTCTCAGCCTAAGAACCAATTTTCTGATTTATCAACCCTCTGATATTACTAGCAGTCCCTTTTCTGACTAATTGCTAAAGACATCTGTTTTCTTACAATTAGTGACTTTCGCTGTAATCTACTCTAAAATATATTTCATGATAGTTGCCTAGTTACCCATTGACATTAGAACCCACTCCCCTCCTTAGGGTCTCTGTTGACTGACCCTCAGGGTCAGGGCAAGATTGTAAAAATTCCTTTGTTCAGAGCTAATGCTTGGTGCCCCTACTATAAAAAGTGGGTTCAGAAATCGGCCATTTGCCACAGCCTAACAAACACCGTCTCTGGCTGTGGTCTCAGCTAGCTGATAAGCTTCTGTGCCCTGCAGTGTTTTTTTTTATTTTTATTTTTTAAGTTTGCTTCTGGTTTTCCTAGGATCTGGTTTCTGGAATAAAGTTTGCTTCTGGTTTATTAGACTTGGTGGTGTTCTCATCTTTGCATGACCCCCATGGTCCCAACAATAATGACATCTTGAAATTTGCAGGCAAATCAATGGAGCTAGAAAACATATTGAGTGAGGTAACTCAGACCCAGAAAGACAATTATCACATGTACTCACTTGTAAGTGGTTTTTAAACATAAAGAAAAGAAAACCGGCCTACAAATCACAACCCCAGAGAACCTAGACAACAATGAGGACCCTAAGAGAGACATACATGGATCTAATCTACATGGGAAGTAGAAAAAGACAAGATCTCCTGAGTAAATTGGGAGCATGGGGACCATGGGAGAGGATTGAAGGGGAGAGGAGAGGCAGGGAGGGGAGCAGAGAAAAATGTAGAGCTCCAATAAAATCAATAAAAAAAAAGATTACTCCAACCAAAGGCTGAGTCAATCTTCCTTCCTCCATGGTTAGAGTGACAGAAGGTGCTTAGAAATCCATGCACAGGGAGTCTGACAGAGCGGTCCACAACACTGTGCTTCTGACTAAGCCCTGGGAAACAGTGGATCAGAGGTTAAGGCAGGACTGACTTCATATTGTCACATTAGCGCTGCCTGGAAGGAGCAGTGGCAGATTTCACAAAGCCACCTTGGCTTCTCTAAGTTACCCCCCTCATCAGAGACTCGCCTGCTGAGACAGCTGTCTAGGGTCATTTCTGTCAAGCATGGTGGCCCTATTGTGAAAGGCTCTAGGCATTACCAGCCTCTCCCAACAAAGCCATGTTAAATGAGGAATGCTGCGGTGTGGGGCACCAGAGCAGGCATTGCTGCTGCTAAATGGCTCCAGCTCACCTGGCTGTGGCATCATGGGCTCTCTCTGCATCTTCATTTCGACTGCTACTGGAGCCGGCTCACTGAGCATCTTTCCTCTCCAACAAGTACCCCCATGTAGAAATGGTTCCTATTTCATGTTAGAAGGAACTGGCATAAATTCTAGGCCATAGCTTAAAACTAAAACACGTACATTCTGCGGAGCACAGAGGCTTTGGAAAGTTTATGGCAATGCACAAAAAAGATGTAGGAAAGTGGACTTTGTCTTACTCTTCTAAAGAAATAAATGTGTCCTTTACTGGCACCAGCGCCCCTTTCTTCTCAGCACCAAAAGCATTCTGTCCATTATTCAGCATAAAGTAATATTGCTGTTGCTTGGTTGCAAGGGGTCATGGGAACAAACATTCCTGAGAGCTCTGGAGCTTTGTGGATGGAGCCGCCCCCGACCTTGTTGCTATGGTAGAGTGCACACCACTATTTTCCCCTAACCTTCTGCTGCAGCTCCTGCCGGGTCAGCAACACTTCCTTGTACTAATCACTGGGATGTGAATTAAAACAGGGAGCCCTCCCAAGCACTTTCCAGGGTGCTTGTCATGTCAGCACTCAACGCCACGCTTTCAGGAAGATCTGAGCACCAGTGCTCAGGACAGATGCTCAGCTTTTAGGTGGATTAGCTTTCTGTTACATCGCTTGCCCCCCAAATTATAAAGACGAATGGAGGTGGCACATCCAAAGCTAGTGACATCAACTCTGGCCCCGTGATGCCCTCAGTATGCATCGTGGAGCACACATGCCATTTTGTGACGATAATTAAAACTCGATGGCTACGCCGCCTTTCCACCGCGCCTGTGCTCTTTCAGGTCTGTGTCTGAATACTAAATAGTACTCTCCAGAAGACTGATGGGAAGCCAGCGCCCAACATTCCCAGCCCAAACCTACGCCTTCTCCCCGCACCCCCCATACACACACATACACACACACACCATCTGATTGCCAGAATCATTACTGTTCATCCCCATTTCCCTTCACCTCACACAACATATCCTGCAGGACAAGCATCCCAGAGCCCTCACCACTCCATGCCGTCACCCACAAGCCACCACAAAGCCTCACTCAGCTCCTCTCACCTGGACATAGATCCAACTCCAGTGAAGCAGCCTTCGTGTGTGATCTTTCTAAAACACGAATCTGACTGTGGCATTGTATCTTTCCAATGCTCCAAGCTCCCTTCATTGCTGCTGGCATCCAGAGTTTCTGAGCTCTGTTTTCCCTCTCCTGGGCACTGAATCTCTTAGCTTCACCTCTCCTTAACAGAAGCGAAAAGCACACGACTTCTTATTGCACATGCTTGCCTTTGTCCCCACCTCCTGAAACCTTTCCTATATCATCAATTTAATAAATTACTTTTTACATTGTATCTCTTTGTGTGTGTGTGTGTGTGTGTGTGTGTGTGTGTGTGTATGACACACACAGGGAGGTCAAAGGACAGGTGACATTTCTTTCCTTCTACCACGTGGGTCCCAGGGTTCAAATTCAGGTCATCAGCCAACAAGCACCTTTACCCATCTCACTAGCCCTAGACAAGCTTCTAAATCCAGATGTTAAGCCAAGGTAACCAGCACAGCTAGAAAACATTTTGGGAGACTCTAGGCCACCCTGGATCTTCTTAGCCAGGAGAACATTGGTGGCACACATGATGGATATCTATCTATTGAAGGAAAAAGACACTTGCGTCCAGGAAATCTAGGGCTATTTGGGGTTATATAAAACTAAGAATGCAATCACCTTTAAAGTCAGGTCTTTATAACTAGGAACGTCGATTCTTACCTTTGCATAGGTTGCACCGTGTCATATTTGCCGAAGGTGACGAGGTAGCACTATTCTTCATGAAGACCAAGTGCTCTGAACTATACCCCAAAGTCCATAGAACCTGCTTTTGTCTCCTTAAACAACACAAACAAGACTTCCCCAATTTTTCCTTGTTTTATTTTTAGAAATCATTATCATTCCCTTTCCTTTGAAAAATTACCACCGAGGTATTGTTCATTTTTTCCCCCTCAACACAATTGAAGTTGTACATGGTAGGGAAGTTTTTAATTAGTTCATCGCTAGCAGGAACTGTGTGTGCACCCTGCAGGAGGAGCCTAATAAATTACTTGGTGATCTCCATCGAAGGCTTTGTGCAGGAAAATGCTCATTTGTCTGCACCCGCAGCCAGCTGCTTCCCGTGAAAGGGTTCAGAGACATGTTGCGGTAGGTATGGCTCAAGCTGCTTGGAACAGAACTTCCGGGGCAGTGAAAGCACACAGGCCTGGGGTGTGAGGGAAGCCACATGTGAGGGAAGCTACAGTATCTGGGGACAAAAGAACTCTGGAGACCTTCCCATTGTCTCCTCCTTCTTACTCCACTTGCCTAACGGTGAAGTTCTTCTCCCACCCCCAAAGGCGTCAGTTTTCAGATCACCCCAATGCCCCACCCTGCTTTTCTGAGTGTGGAGACAACAAATGCTTAGGAAATGGTTGCCACAAACAAATAATATTTACGCTACCTTACTTAGATGGGCAGACAGAGATGAGGTAGATGGGTGCAGACTATAGCTGTGTAAGGTGGGAGTGTAGCATGTTAAACCGTCTGGAAAGATAAATCCACTAGGGGAGCATAGTGTGTGATGTGCAGAGCCACCAAGAGTGAAGGGAAAGATCCCCAAAGTCACGAGCTTATAAAGAGGGGGTCCCTGAGCTGCTTTCAGGGAGAACCCGTTCCACTGACTTGAGTCTGTTAGCTGCACCTTGGTAGCTTGATCAGGACAGTAGGATGATTGCTGATGTAAAAATGTTCTGCCCAATTCAGGCTGAGAATTTGAAACCCAAGACGGAATCAGGTAGGAGGATGGCCTGATAAAGCCAGGCTTTCCAGGCAAGAAAGGAAAGGGCGGGGAACAGCAAACAGCAGAGCCCAGGTGCCTTCTAGGATGTTGTCACAGGCATTTGTCACAATCATAAAGTCCTCACCTAGAGGCTCTAGAAAACTGTCTCCCAGAGGCAGACCTGAGACAGTATTTGTGAGCAAGGAGTTTGCTGAAAAGACTTCCCACAGAGACTTGTAGGAGAATGAGAGAAACCAGCTTAAGACAAGGAAGCAGTCTAGTGAGAGTGAGATCCCAGCAAAGTCCCGCCACATCCTGTAGGATGGCCCTGGGGTTGACCCAGCCAGTGGCAAGGACCAGACCTTGGGGACCAAGTTCCTAAGCAATTCTGGTTCTCTGCTGTGGAGGAATAGTGACTCCAGTAGGCACTAGAAGACGTCAGATATTGATGCCACAGTGATGGGCGCAGAGCACAGAGCGGGAGCAAGGAAGTGAGAGGCACTGATACTGCCCACCATGTAGTTCTTTAGCAAACTCTCTCCGGTCACTAATGCTAGGGTGTGAGTCTATCCTTCACAGTAGGGAAACAAATACACGCAAGAGGGCAAAACCTGGAAGCGCCTAACATCTAGGTTCACACGCTGGAAGCACATGCATTCATGTTTGATTATTTCTGCTAGTAGCCGGGTCCCTCCCCACACCCAGCAACCCAGCTCTTTTCTAAGCTTTTCTCAGCCAGTCCCCTCTCATGCTCCTCATCCACACCTATGTTTCCTTGTCTTGTGGCCATTAACTAAGCTTTAATGTCCTCCATCAAATCCCCACAACTCAGTGCCTTCGGTGTTGCCTGACTTGTTTCATGAGTGAGGAAGTTAGGATTTAAGAAGGTTTGTCCAAGTTCTCTGACTACAGGGTGCAACCCCATGTGTATTGAGAGCTGTTGGCCCTTGATTGCTAAAACTGCATGTAGCCATCCCTCTTTCTAAAGCTCTTTCATGTCAGGGTGTCTATGTTCTCCATCTGCCAAACCCAAGTTCAGATATCATGGCTTGTCCAAATCCTTTCAAACTAGCCATAACTTTTGGGAGGAAGAGATAAAAAAAAACAAACAAACAAACCAACAAACAGGGAAGAAAATCTTTGGTCTTGGCAGTTGAAAGAATATTGGGGTGGCTTTCATGTTTGCAGGGACTAACACTGGAACTAGGACCTAAAATAAGGGCTTAAATTTTATATCACCTTCCTTAGCCTGTTGACCTTAGAAATGGAAAATCAACAGCCCCCCCCATTATAATCCACAAAGGACTCCACTCAGGTGTCTCTGGGTCATATGCTTGCACCTGTCCTGACCACAGAGTTTAAGAAACTGATAGCATGATCAGTCAGTCCGAAAGGCTTTATTGTTCTTTGAGGATCTGAATAGAAGAAAAAAATGGGATGGGCAGTTCAGAGCCTGGTGTCCACAGTTCATCCCAGCACCTGTGGAGACCCAGGCAGAGTCACTTTACCTTCTTCTGGCATAAATAACTGTTGACAATGCTCACATAGTCTTTGGATCAAGAATTTGGACACTGTGGTTATGGATTGCCTCTGCTCCCCACAGCATTGAAGCCAGAGGTGAATAGCTCTAAGCCAGAGAGACTCAGTAGAAAGGCTCATTCACTGAGAGTCTAGCTGCTGGTGCTTTGCTGCCTGGAGCGGTGGTTGCGCGGGGGGGGGGGGGCACCAGCTCCTCTCCAAGTTACTCCAAGTTACAATATCAAGATTATGAGATGATCTGGGCTTTTCCTCACGCCAGATAGTTCAGTTCCCACGGTAAATATCAGAAGAGAGGGCTGGAGAGCAAAATTCAAAGCCAGACAAGGGATTGAGCGGTAGTGGGGAGGGGAAGAGAGGGAGGAAAATAGAGATGGGGAGAGGAGAGAGGAGAGCCAGAAGAGAAGGGAGCTGTCCTGCTTTCTGCCTGTCACTTCTATTTGCTTGAGCCTCACAAGCCTTTCAGGCTCAAGGGGAAGGGAAACATGCACCCTTGAGAAGGGTAGACAATTCTGGAAGAGAATATGGGGCCTAAGATACCACTATTGACACTTTCAGCAAACACAGATCTGCCCCCAGGGCCTGAGATATTGCTATTGACACTTTCAGACAGCAGAAAAAATGCCTAAGGGTCCACACAAGGGTCACTCATGTTGACATTTGCTGTAAGACACCCGGACTCTCGCTTAGTTGAGAGCAAGGGCTGTGAGATTAGTAGATTTCAAAGCTTTTCAACATGCACGTTTCATAGGAAGTCCTACATCTAAGTGCTGTTAGCTGTGGAGAGATGCAAGAAAGGTATACAATTGGTTGCCTATTTGGCGGTATACAATTGGATGCCTATTTGGCCAGGAGGTGAGGGAAAAATTGATCAAATAAGGTCAGCAGGTCGAACTGGCTTCTGCCTTGTCCCAAGGAAAGTGCAGATCCCGAGCCCATGTGTATGGAGAGTAACCCTCACTGGCATTCCCAAACACACATTACTAGTTGAAACTCAATCCAGATGGTTGTTAGTGCCCCCAGTAGGGCTCTTAAGCCATTTCCTTATACATATCTTTGGGGTTTTAATGTTCTGAGAGGGACATTTGTGTTATCTCATCAAGGCCAGAGGACAATCTTGCTCCTAAATGGGCTGACCACTGTAAAATTTGATTCTGTGATGGACACTTTTACTATAGCATCTTTGGGCCCTCAGGAGCTTTGGTGCCACTGCCAGCCAGGCCTACGCTTAGCCTCAGCCAGATGCCACCTTTCTTCATCTTCCTGGTTCTCATTTCAAGGAGAATGTGCAGTGGAGGACGATTAGCGCCAGAAGACGGTGGCTTTTACTAAATAGGAGCCCTGCTCTTTTCCTGAGCTCTCCTGGTCTTACCCATGTGCCTTTTCCATTTGCAAATTGTGCGGTAGGCACAGCTGTGCCTTAAGTTGAGCCCCTACAGCTCTCGGGATTTCCTTTTGTTCCTGCTGTCTCATCAGGCCTGGAGTCAGATTATGTCAGCATCCTTTTCAAGAACACAGACAGGTGCTGCCAGAGGAGAGGGGTGTGATTTTCCCACACAGAACAAAATCGTCTCCAGGGCTAGCACTGAAAGAACCAGATAAATCCAGGCCTCTCTAGCAGGAAGAGAAGAGCCAAAACTTCTAGGTTAGCCGGGTCAGTGATTCTGTTTCAGGAACTAGCTAAAGATAAAGTTAGATTATAATCTTGAGAATAAACAGGGAGTTACCCCCTTGTGATTACTCTGTTTCAGGAACTAGCTGAAGATAAAGTTAGATTATAATCTTGAGAATAATCTTGATAAACAGGGAGTTACCCCCTTGTGATTATCACTAGTATTTTCGGAATTTTCCAATGGCACCCTCCCCATCCCCTTTTGGATTACTGGTTGTGGTTTCTTCCCTTAAAAAGTCCTTCTCCCAGCTACTTGGGGTCGAACTCCTCCCCTGCGCAGGGATATGAGGCTCAGCCCCAGCGCTGGTACCTGTCCTGCCAATAAACCTCGTGTGAGGACAGTCTCTCGTGAGTTCCTGGGGGGTCGTGTTATCCCGAGACTTGAGTGAGAGTCTCCCCAATCCGGAGGTCTTTCAGCACTCTTAGAAATACGGCGGTAGCCCTCAGAAACCCAGGCTCAACTTCAGGGATCCTCTCTCTTTCTGCTGTAGAGGCCTTCCTTACTCATGAAGGGGATTCACAGGTAGGTACATAATAGGCATTCAGTAAGTGCTGAATGAATGAATGAATGAATGAATGAATGAATGAATGAATGGAAGACTAGCATACAGTATGCAGCTTCATTCCATTTTAGCAAATTCTTACAGAAGAAGAAGAAAAAAATAACATTTAGTTATCTGTTGCCCCTGTAGTGATGCACCTGAGGATTCAGAAATAATTTCCTAAATATTAATTTGTGCAGCTTTAGCTTCTCCATCCTTAGAATCTCTGAGCATCAACATGGGGAGAGCCTTACCTATGTAAATTCTCTTTGCCCCAAGGTGTCAGGGTCCAGCCTCGATGGGGTCATACGCTCCAGGAGAGGGGCCTGTGTACTAGAAATATCAGAGATATGAAAGAAACACAGAAACAGGATAGTACCAGGAGGGCAACTCAGTGAATACTGAGGACTGAATCCACCTGCGTTTATTTTCCATATGTGGGGGGGAGGGGCGGGAGCAGGCAAAAGACGGCTTTAACATAACACAAAGGACAACCAGAACAATCACGAGCTTCAATACTTGAGACGTCAAGCCATTATTTCCTGGAGCATTCTGTTGTTTTGGGCAGAATGTGCAGTGAATACACCCTAGACCAAGTATTCTGTAAGCAGCCACTCCCTATGTCACACCTTCTATTGGCTTGAATTCTCTGACCTTTGGTCAAGGTGGAGCGAATCCACCTCTATGGGCCTTCTTAATGTCCCAAACACCAAGTAACCGCACCCTAGGTCAGGGTATCTTGTTTGTAGCCACACTTGTCAACAACTTTGAAAGAGTAAAAATGAGTTCAAACTCTCTGACCTTTAGTGAAGGTGGAACAGGACTTACATCTGTGGGCCTCCACACCAAGGCCCTCAAGACCTTTCCTGAGAGAATCCTGGAATATTAAGTAAGAAATGTACTTTTAAATACATATTTATTTTATGTATACAGTTGTTTGGCCTGCACTATGTCCAGGCACCATGTGCATGCTTGCTGCCTGTGGAGGCCTGAAGCAGGTGTTAGATCCCCTGGAACAGAAGTTACAAATGGTTGTGAGCAGTCACTCTGTATTTTTAGCTTCTGAGCCTTCTCAGGTGTGTTTTGAAGGAAGAAATTCCATGATGAAACAAGTTTGAAGACTAACAAAAAGACTGGGAAGAGTACGTCTTTTCTGAAGGATTTCCAGTTGTCCTCAAGGGTAACTCATCATGGACCTCCAATGGGCAGCTTCACTCAGTGATTCTGAAAAGTTTGTGTGTGTGTACATGCATGTGTGTATGAGTGAATGCATGCATGTATGCATGCTTGCTTGTTTTGTTTCTAGAAGCTTCTCTTGTTGCTCTCCTAGGGTCCTCGGATGCATAGTTTTGGAAAGACTTTTCTATTTCTTTTCATTTCTCCTATAGATACATTTAGCATTTGGGGGATCAATTCCCTTCCTGACACTAATGTAATGGAAAAATTAAAAATGCTGCAGGATTCCCAGAGGCAGTAGGCAGCAGAAATGCTGTAGGTCCCCAAGTGGTGGTAGCAGGCCATGTGGCAGCAGGCAGTGAGCCCTGAGAGCTGCCAGTCCCAAGCAAAGACAGCTGCCAGTCCCTGAGTGGTGGCTGGTCCCAGGCAGGGAGACACGTGGTGGGCGGGCAAGAGACAGAGACATGGATAGGCACGCCATGCAGAGTAAAGTTGAACATTTATTAGGTAGGTTATTGAGGGGAAGGGAAAAGAGGAGAAGAGGGGAGAGAGAGAGAGAGAGAGAGAGAGAGAGAGAGAAGAGAGAGACAGAAGTGGGGGAAGGGGAGAAGTGGGGAGAGAGGCAAAAGCTGCCTCTCCGAGAGGAAGATGGAAAAGAGAGAGAGCTCAGGCTGGAAGCTGAAGATCAGCCTGCCTCAGTGGATGGGGGAGGGAGTGGGCATGGCTTGTCTCTTAAAGAGACAGAACAATCATTACAACTATAGCTATAGTAAGAGTATAGACAACGTGCCAGCTCTCCCTGAGTTAGTGCTGAAACAGAAATTTTAAGATCCTGTCATGGTTTTTGTAGTTGGCCACCATGATCCCTTCCAATCTTTAGTTACAAAACAAAGATGATAATTCTTTGGGTAATTCAAAGACTTCCTGTCAGATGTCAAAACATATTATGAGGACAGTGGCACCAGCATGTAACCAAATCAACAGAGCAATGGAACAGAATATGTCCAGAATTGACCCAGTAGGTACAGACACCTAAAGTCACTGGGGGAAAGGTGACTCATGCAGAATATAAAATTGGAACATTGTCTAGTCATGGAGACAAAGAGAAGATGAATCCATGCTTAGAATCTTACACCAGTGTTATATATTTAACATAACTGCTGCCTCAGCATCCGTTTTTTAGGTCAGATGTAAGTTATTTGCAACCCAGTCCTACCCCATTATCTTTTTCCTAATTAAATCTCCCTTGCTTGTGTGGGTGGCTGTGATTCAGCCCCACTTGTTCCTAATTCTCCTGACCCCAGCCCAACACATTCCATGGCACCTGACCTGACCATGGCAGAACCAGAAGATCAAAATCAGTAAGTAAATCCCCATTCCACAGACTCCATGGGACTTCGTGAAGAGTACCGCTTAAGTCCACAGCCTTTAATGAAGATATTCTACGGGTGTCTCCCTCACCCCTACCCACTGGTGAGCCCCTGCTCAGCTCTCTATCAACCTCTTTACCCACTAAGCCACTCCCCTGGCTCCCTGGCGGCACCTCTAACGTCTTTGAGACCTGTGAGTAAAAAGAGTGGAGGGAAGGGTGGCCGGAAGGGTGGCTGGAAGGATGGATCTGCAGTTAAGTGATGCTGCTTCAATTCCCAGAACTCACATCAGCATCAGCCTCAGGCAGCTCACAACCATCTGGAACTCCAGATCAAAGGGCTCTTCACTCTTTTGGCTTCTTCTAACACCAGCATTCACCTACACATACCTAACATATAACACACACACACTAAAACTAATAAAAGTAAATCTTTCTAAAAAGTTTCTCCATTTCATTCCTTTTGGTTTCTCCCTCTTCATCACGTCTTACCTGTCACTCATCCAAACCTCACATCTGAGCTCTCCTAGGCCGTGGCTTTCTTAGCTTACAGACACACTTGAGAGGGATCTCAAGACCAAGTTAGAAACTACTGTAACAGTAGAAATCACAGTACCCTGATTAAGTTCCAGTAGAGAGAAGATGAATATCGAAACTGACAGCATAGAAGAACTGGGAGGAGTTGCAGAATAATGGCATAGCCTCAGAGTCGGGAAGGCCTACACAGAAACCTACACAGAAACAAAATGGGTAACTAATTACAGCTCATGTCACAGAGGAGGGATACACTCCCTGGGATAGATGAGCTCCCACTGACCAATAAAAAAATAATCATGCAATCAATTTAAAAAGAGCTAATGATGTGACCACTCCACATAAATGTTAATCCTTTTTTCTAGGGTCTCATAATGTAGCCTTGGTCTTGCTATAGATCAGTCTGACCTCTAATTCACAAAGATTTGTCTGCCTCTGCCGCCTAAGTACTAGGATTAAAGTTGTGCACCACCATGCCTGGCTAAAAATGTTTCTTAAAATATCAGAAAGCATTACCAACTGCACCTACAACAGGAGATATGCAATTTAAACTAACCTGAGAGCTCACATACAGCAAACACAGTATTACCATAGATAGGGAATTGGAGAGACATTGTAAGACAGGCACAGAATCTGCAGGTTAGCCTAAGAAAATGTTAGCACTGTTGCTTGGAGGGAAACTGTAGATGAGAGAATGGGAAGAAGGGAGATGTCAGTGTCTTCCCTTTTGTGCCTTTAGGATTTTGACTCATGCGAATGATGCTGAAATATGAAAAAAGTTAAAGAAAACTGTATCTTGAAAAAAAATCTATTCCATTCTCTTTTCACTATTCTGCTTTGCTCAGCCTTGGCAGGCCTTCCTCCGGTTCTCTGGCCTCTCTTCAAGGACTGTGTGGACTGTTCACAATCCTCACGATGCTCAGGGCTGGTTTTGAAGCTTATGAAATGAAAGTCAGCCCCAGAACATTGCCAAATGGTCTCAGAACACAATTTAATGCGAGGTTTCTGACAGAGCAGCTGTGGCTTCATTTAGCAGAATATTTGAACATTTTAGTCTCAATACAGCAGTTGGGTTCCTAGAACAAAAGGTAGTTAAAGGGACAGAAGTATGAAAAGTCCAAAAAGACTGATTCTCTCTGTGGTTTTTGAGTCTTGCTTTCTTCCGGTTAGATTTGACACTATAAACAAGAGGCATCTTACTTATGCAAGACATATATTTTGCTTTTCAGCTCAGCTTTGGGTATTATAAATCTGATTATTCTCAAGAGCACTATGCATCGTATTATAGGATGTTAAAGCTGGGAGACCTGGGAGCTCATTTAATGGGGATGATTTTTTTGTAATCTGTTTCTGGGAAAACAAGGGTCTACCAGGTGCCCTCCTCCAGCTGTGTTTGAACTTATTGTCCATTCCCGGTAGGATTTAATGAGAACAGTACCTTTCAAGCCTTTCACAGGCATAGTGCCATGAGAGTTTCTACTGCTGTATTTTAAGCTCCCAGAGAATGGTAAGGAACCCTAGGGAGAGACTCTGGTCTCTCAGAAACTAGACTCATCTAGTCAGAATTTCAGAAACCACCCTGACCCACCCAAAACAACAGGGGAGCTTATCAACATCCCAGAAGCCAGAAATACAAATTCGACTCCAAGAAACCAAAGTTGAAGATATTTGCTCAGGTTAAACCTCCTTCCACGCTGGTGCAACTGTGTTCTAGTTCAGTCTCCTCCAGCAAAGCACACCTTAAATGAGGATTCCTACTTTCAAGCCCAACTGCCTTGAACAGCCACGGTAATCCTTAACCTTTGATAAGCAGCAAGCAACCGGGATAGAAAAGCGGGTTCAAGACTCTTCTATGACCTTTCGCTCTGTAGCTGTACCCCACACTGGAACTGCTCCTAGACTGATTCAGATTTCCAGACGTTTGACACACATCAAATGTGTCTGTATTGACTACAGATGTTCTGTTATCAGACTTTCATATAGTAACTATTTGAAAGCTGAGCCTGCAAGTAAACCAACTTGAAATTCAATGATCTGGACCACAAGCTCTGCAATGGGAAGGCAAATTATGACAGGATGATTTATCTACATGCAGGGATATGTGAAGCTTTTGAGTACACAGAATGGAAAGATATGTCCTGCCGAAAGTTTGAGGTAGCTTACTCTTGACTCTGCTTTCAGGCCTGACCCTCCTGCTGGCCCCCGCTTGAACCTCCTCCCACTCCTCTTTGAAGCATTCTGGGACAGGATAAACCCCTGTTGGTGCCCACGGGAATGTCGTTTACCTTGTTTTGATATAAGGATATTCCCAAGCAGAAACTATTTAGGAGAGAATGAATCTGGTTCCTTCTCTTCTCCTGGTCTTTCTCTTTTCCTGGGAGGAAGAGTCATCTATCTGCTTATAGGTCCAGAGTCACAGAGGATTGGGCTCCTGAACTGAGGACAGTGTTGGCCTCTCCTTTCTTGCTTTCCCAGCTGTTTCAGGTCTGTTCTCAAGGCATGTATAAAGGCTGCCTGCGCTTTGGGCTTGTGTTTGATAAGTGACCCAGCCAATCTCTTTTCCCTCACTCGATCTTGTAAGCTCTCACTCTGACCACCCACTCTCTGTAGTATTCTATAGCCTGTACTTGACAGGATATGAAGCTTGGCTTACTTCAGGCAGCTGAAAGAACAAGAGGAATTCACCACACAGACAACATTTCTCTCAGAAGAGCTGAGCCTAACCTGAGGCAGAAGCAAAGAGCAGAAAGTCTCACTCTGCCCAAGTCTAAGCCATCTTCCCCAGTGGGGCCAGTTTGAAGTCCTGTTGTTCCTTGGAGCGTATATCTGATACTTAAAGCATCATTTGTCTTTTATTAGCTGTACCTGGAATTTTTGAAATCTGAAGTGGGGAAAAAATGTATTGATAAGGCTACTGCAAGCCTCCAACATCCACCATAGGTCATAGACTCTTTCTTTCTTGTGTGAAAGGTAAGACAAACTAATCACCTGGCTGCCTAGCAAAGATATAATAACCTACTTTACTGTCCTAGCGAACCAGAAAAAGGGAAATCATGTTTACTTAATTATAGCTTAGAGCTTTGTACAGGCAGCCTACATGATGAGCATCAGTGTCCCGAATTGAGAAGAACCAGGTTCTGGAGCCCGCCAACCTCCAGTTTGAATTTTAACTCCCCAGTCTGGCCTGTGTGTGACATTGAGAAAGCTGTCAAAGTCCTCTGATCCCTGCTTTCCTTATCAACAAGTAAGAATGATTGTATTTTTCTTCTGAGTTTTTTAAAGATCAATTTAAATCATGCACTTAGTGTAGAGTCCGGACGATGAGCCTGGACATTCAGCTCCATTCGGTACTGTGAGACATTACCCTTGAATCCACAGAGCTCTATCAACTCCAGATCAATAGATGAAATCTCATGCCGAGAGCTGCACCCCTGAGGGCTTCTCCTCTGTTTACTAGAAGTGTATGGAGCTGAGAGCAATCTGAAAAACAAGAGGGTTTCTGCTACCGTGAGGAGGAAGCAAATACAGCCCCATGAGCTCTCAATCTGTAGGTCTTTGGGTGGTAATGAAGTTCTTGAGAAGATCTGGCGCAGTGAAGAGAGGATGCGGCCAGGAGTGGCTTTGGGACAACTTCCCTACCAAGGAGCAAGGAAAGCTGGCAGGGGTAGGGGTAATGCTGCCAGGCATGAAGTATGAAAGGGTTCTTGGGTGCCAGAAGACATTTTTAATACCTGCATTACGATTTGCATGTAACATGTTTCCCATGGGCTCATATGTTTCAACAGTTGGTACTAAGGTAGTGGCATTGTGAAGGCTGTGAGATCTCTAGGAGGTAAAGCCTAGGGAGAATTGCTAGGGTGCAGAACTTGAGAGTTATAGCCCAGCTCTGCTACTAGGTTCAGTCTTTCTGATGGGTTATATTCCCTCAAACCATAGCCCAGATAGATCTTTCCCCTCTTAAGTTGTGTCTTATCAAATATTTGACCAATGAGGAAAATAAGCTGAGGCAGTACTCCTGAGTCAGCTCAGTATGGCCTTGGCCTGAACCAATCTGCACATGGCAACAACTATAGCAGTGAAGCTGCAATGGCACCACTAATAGGAGCTTTGTGGGAACAAAGACTATGAGTGTCTTTGGAGAGGGTTCAGGGCCGGCCTCCGTGAACCGTAAGTAGGAGGGCTCAAGGATACAGGGATGGTGGTGATGATCAGCATGTTGCTGTTATAGTTCATGAATATGTCAGCTCCCTAGGACTTCCATAATAAAGGATGACTCAAACAACAGTCACTTCCTCTCAGTTCAGATCCAGTCCTAGATCACACTGTTGACCAAGTTGGCTCCTCCTGAAGGCTGTGGGAGAAAACCTGTCCCATGATTCTCTTCTAGTTTCTACTGGTTTTCTCTCAGTCTTTGGTCTTCCTTAGCTTTGCTCTGCGTCTTCCTTCATCCTCCTATGTGTGTATCTGCCTCCATCTTCAAAATTCCCCTTTTTATGAGAATACCAATCATATTGGCTTAGCAAATAACTCCAATTTAACTTGACTAACCTTATAAAGCCCCAACTTTCAAATAAGGTACTATTGTGAGGTAGCAGTGGTTAGGACAGCAACATATCTTTTCAGAGGAACACACAGCAACAAACTGCATTAGAGGCAGCATGTGGCCATTAGAATTCTACGGGGTTATATGACATTCTTTAGCCCAGAATGTCCCTTCTGCAGAGGTTTCATTCTCATCCCACTGAGGAAGATGATGTACCCAGGCATGCAGAAACCGACATTTAAAATGTTCCAGACAGATAGGAGAAATAGCCAGTCAAAATAATATTGTTTTATGGTTTAACCAAAGCATAGCTCTAAGAACAGTGGGCCATGGACATCATATATCTATCTATTTATCTATCTATATCTATACATATATATATTGATATTGATATTTTTTCAAGAAAGTGTTTCTCTGTGAAACAGCCCTGGCTGTTCTAGAACTCACTCTGCAGATCAGGTTGGCCTTGAACTCACAGAGATACTCCTGCCTCTGCCTTCCAAATGCTGGGATTAAGGCATGCACCATAACCACTTGGCCCCTTTCTTCTTTTGGGAACTCTCTGTTCAGATTCATGGCCCATCTTTAAATGGGTCGTGTGTTCTCTTGAACCTTTGTTTTTTGTATTTATTATATATTATGGCTACCAATCCTCTGTCAGCTAGCTCAGATTCTCTCCCGCTTTGTGGGCTTCCTCTTCATTTGGTTGACAGTTCCCTTTGCTCTACAGAAGCATTTTAGTTTTATGAGGCCCCACTGGTCAGGTGTTGGCATTAATTTCTTCTTGAGAGAATGAAATCCTACTCAGAAAGACCCTTCCTATACCTACATCTTGTAGCACACAGCCTATGATTCTGAGATCTACCACATGACCTAGGTATCACACTTCTCGGCATGGTCCCAAAGGACTCATTGTCCTATTTTGCTTGCTCGCTCACATACATTTCCACTCTATTCACAATAGCCAGGAAAAAGAAACAAATGTCCTTCAGCTTTTGAATGAATAACAGAAATGTGGCACATATACACAATGCTATTTGGCAGTTTGAAAAAAATGAAAATTTCAGGTAAATGGAACAAACTAGAAAACGTTATGTTGAATGAGGTAACTCAGACCCAGAAGGACAAAGACTTCAATTTTCTCTCTATTTGTTGGTACTAGCTCCAAACCTTCAGATGTGAAAATACAACCTGGAGTAGCTGAAGATATCAAGAATGGGACCATGCTGAGGAGGTTTCTAGCAAGGAGAGCTCTAGAGAGAGTAGGTAATCATAGGACACCAGTACTATGGAGGAAGAAATAGAAAATGGAGTGATGGGGGAGAAGAGACTTATTGGGGAGGTTGGAAGGGCAACACAGAGGGAGAAGGAAGTGGGGAGAGATAAATAACCTTAAGGAAGTTTGAAAAAGCCAAAGGGAATCATTTTATGTTTTCTTACAAATACATGTATACATAAGTATATGTATATGAAATTATGCCACTTGGGATGATGATGCTCCCCTCAAAAGTCATAGACTATTTAACAAAATCCCAGTGCCAAGCATGGAAAATGCTTTTTTGAGTTGTTGGTCAGGGGAGTCCAAGAGACCCTGAGAAAAACATAGGATATTGCTTTGGTTTTGGTTTCTGCAGTGGGGAGTTTTATGACAACTTGAAACGAGCTAAAGTCATCTGAGAGGAGGGAATCTCAATTAAGAAAATGTCTCTATAAAATAGAGCTGTAGGCAAGCCTGTAGGAAAGTGGTTTTCTGTTTTTTTTTTTTTTGTTTTGTTTTGTTTTTTTTTTTTTGGTTTTTCGAGACAGGATTTCTCTGTAGCTTTGGAGCCTGTCCTGGAACTAGCTCTTGTAGACCAGGCTGGTCTCGAACTCACAAAGATCCACCTGCCTCTGCCTCCCAAGTGCTGGGATTAAAGGCGTGGGCCACCAACACCCGGCAGGAAAGTGGTTTTCAACCTGTGGATAGTGACCAGTTCGGAGCATCACATATCAGATATTTACATTTGGATACATAACAGTAGCAAAGTTGCAGTTATGAAGTAACAGCAAAATAATTTTATGATTGCGGGTCACCCCTACATGAGGAACTGTATTAAAGGGTCACAGCATTAGGAAGGTTGAGAACCACTGCTGTTGGACATTTCCTAACTGGTGATTGATGTGGAAAGGCCCAGTCCACTGTGGGTAGGGCCACCCCTGGGTTGATCATCCTGAGTTTATATAGAAAACAGGCTGAGCAGCTCATGGAGAGCAAGTCAGTAAGCAGCACCCCTCCATGGCCTCCGCATCAGTCTCTGCCTCCAGGTTCCTGCTCTGACTTCCCTCTATGCTGAACGGTAACATGGCAGCGTAAACCAAATAAAGCCTTTACTCCCCCAGTTGCCTTGATTATGGTGTTTCATTACAGCAATAAAAACCCTAACTAAGAGTTTCCTACTGGAAATTGAAGATGCCACACACTTTGGACAGAGCACTTGGAAGAACTGAACTGGAGCTATGCTGGAAGACTCCTCTCTGAGGACTAGCTCTCAGTACTGGAAGGAGCTTATGCACGCTGCCAAGAGGGGAAGGCAATCAATCATTTTTCCTGACTGTAATCACAGCAGTGATCAGAATGGTAAGAAACTCTGAAATAATGTCACTTGCATTCTGTAGCAACCAACAACCTTCTTATTGGACTCAAGGTCTGCTCAATAGGAAAGAGCCATGCCTGACACAGAAAAGCTAGCTGTCAACCAGCGGCTGGTGAGTCCAAGGACACTGGAGGCAAACCTATTCCCACCACTTCCCTAAATCAGTGTAATCTCTAACCAAATTATAAATTCTTATGAAGAAGGACATTTAAAAGAAATCTCACACTAGCTCAGAATGGAGTATAATAAAGGGTTATTTATTTAGGGGTAGACTCACAGATCACAGTCCTCTGCTGGAATGGGGAACAGCAACCAAATCCCACAGCTAGAAAAGAGGTCAGAAGCACACTGTACAGCATATATAGTATGAGAGGCCACACCCAAGTGGGCAGGTAACTTAAAGGCTACTGGTGGAATTCCTACAGCACCTCCCCCTTTTGTTTAAATAAGAAAGTTCTAAGCCTAATACAAAGTTATATACAATAAGAACAAATATCAGGTATAAAAATTAGAATTACAACCAGCATAAACAATATCAAACAAGAAACATGTAATAAATGTTTCAATAATTATCCTATCCTAATGAGTTTAAGTCTTGTATAATAAATAACTTGGCCAAGTCATGAGAGGAAAATAACTACAACCATCTAGTCTTCAACCCCAATGAAGACCCAAGAAGGGAAATAATATTACTTTAGTAAGCAGGAAGTGCAATCAAGCAACTTCCAAAATGTGCAACAAATGACAGAGACAACTGGCTACCTGGGCAAATATCCAAAGTCTCATTCACAGTGTTGGAGCAACCAACTTTGGCTAAGGCCTAGAGGAGACAGACCATTTTAAGAGGCAGGAAATTTTTCAAAACCGTCTTGGCAAGATTTGACAGTCTATTTTCTTGTATTTTGCTTGTCCTGTCCAGACATTGTGCATTTTTGTCAGTGGTTGATGCATGGGTGGTTCCTTGCCCAAAGGCCAGTTTTGCCAAGAAGAAAACAAGCTCCAAGTGGAGTATCTTCAGTGCTCAATATTCTTCCAGGAAAAGATAAGTGCTGCCAGGAGCAATTGTGTCTCACTTCAACAGAACCCTAAGTTATTTAAATGCCATGTTCTACAGCTCTTTGAAGTAGTTGAAGATTGCCTATCTATGCAGAATACAATCTCTATCTATCTAAAGAAACTGATTAGTCTAACTACAAGTATATGATAAACATGGATGACTATTGACCTATGAATCTTAATACCTATATAATTTAAAGACTAAGACGTCATATTAGAATATTGAACAATCTTTAAACAACTGTGCAACAAATGAGGAGAAAGATCTCAAAAAGTAAACAATGTATAAGTATCTTGATTAGAGGTAGCAATGTATATTGCAATATGATAAATATATCCTAAAATTGTATCAAATTACAATTGGATACAATATACAATTATATCAATATACCTCTTAAGCAGAGGTAGAAGCATAAATGCATATAATGGCAAAATAATTTTGCCTAGATATAGAAATATTGTAGACAAAAATAAGAACATAGTCAATATAATTTAAGTTTGTATCAATACACAAGAATCTATACCAATGTAAACTGCCTATAAATAATAGCTTGCAAGTATTCACTCCATTACTCACTATTATTATTAGTGTGAGTAAGCTTACACTAATCTATTATCTCATCCAATTTCCTCTTTTTTTTCAAAGAGATCCCTGATCCTACATAATTTTCCCCAAACCCCCAACCCTATGCCAATTATAAACAACCCCTATATGATGTCCCTAACCCTGAGGACAAACTTTGTTGGGAGAGGAGACGTCTTCTTCTAGATTTACTTCCAGCTGTCATGGGGTCTATGTTCTTTCTATGGGATCCTGTGAAAGTAAAATGATGGTTAAGTCCCAAGATTACTGTCTGGTATAATTGCAAATAATCTCTGAGTATTCAGTAGGGTTTTTTTTTGAGGTTCCTATTTGGATGTATTTGGATTGTATTCTGGCCAGAATGTTGTAAAAAAAAAAAAAGTTCACCATTTCAGTTAAACAAGTTGGAAACATCTTGAGCAGCTGGTACAGATCTTATAGTAGTGCTATCAGCATAATGACATCATATCAACCAGGTGGAGTTGTTGTGGGACCCCATCTTCTTCCTGGAAACATCAAAGATTACTGCAGGAAAACTCATTGTCCATTATGGAAAACTTAAACATTATTTATATAGATATATACAGACATATATATTCAGTGAAAGATATGATAGAGAAAAAATAGGTATGAAAAAAGTAAAATTTTTTTCTAAATTCTTTCTTCTTTTTGTCCCATACCAGATGGCTCTTGACATGAGACAGAAACTCTGAATTTTTCTTTTAACAACATGTTTGGATTTAGACAAGGACAGAGCTGTTGTCCAACTCCAAAGCCAACTCTATATACTCATAAATATATATATCAAATATCTATTTATATCTACATCTATATCTATATATCTATATATTTAAATGTATATGTTTTGATCATCTGTCCTTATAGGTCATATTCCTTTTTCTTGATGATCCTTATTGGATAGTTATTTTTCCTTCTGTCAGCATCCAAACATCCAGGAACTCTTGATTTTTTGAAGATGTATATTTTCCTGTAAAGACAAGAACAGAGCTCTACCACAACCCTATATGGTTTCCTTACCACCTGTATGGTTGTCACCATTGTGGATGAGATGTCATTTCTCTTTTTCAAGAGATTTCTCTTTTTCAAAATGAATCTTTATTAATTTTGATGGTATCCATAGTTTTTCTTCTCCTGTGGAAACAAGAGCAAAACCCCTTCCCCAACATAGCACAATGGCTTCCATTGTGAGGTTAACACATCCTGGAAATATACCAGCTGATTTAATTCAGAAGACTTTTCTATTATCCAATGTCTCTCTGCTGCTGTTGTTCCTTTCCCATTAGTGTTAAGAAAATTCAAGGTTAATAAAGCATTATATAATCTAGTTCTGGGGGTATTTTCCATACCTATCTGTTTGTTTAACATATCCTTTATAGTTTGATTTGATCTTTCTACGACTGCCTGACCTGTAGGATTGTGTGGTATACCTGTAATATGTATATTATAATAAGCAAAAAACTGTTTAGTTTTCTTAGAACATATGCTGGACCATTATCTGTCTTTATTTGTGCAGGTATACCCATAATGGCTATAATTTCTAATAAATGTGTGATTACTAAATCAACCCTTTCTGAGCTCAAAGCAGTTGAGTAAGTGTCAATGGTGTGGCGTACATATTTTAATTTTGCAAATTCTGCAAAGTGGAACACATCCATATGCCAGATTTCATTCCTTTGAGTACCCTTTGGGTTAGTTCCTGTAGGTAGCAGTGTTTGGTTATAGAAAGAGCAATAGGACATCTCCTTATAATCTCCTTAGTTTGTTGCTATATAATAGAAAACTGTTTCTTTAGATCTTTGCTATTGACATACTATTTCTTATGGAGTTCTGAGGCCTTCAACACACTTTCAATCAGTAACTGATCAATTTCTGCATTACCTTGTACTAGAGGACTTTGCAGACCTGTATGGGATCGGATGTGTGTCATGTATATGGGACAAAGCCTATTCCTGACTATATCTTGAACCTGTCTGAATAATGAAGTCAATTCTGTATCATCTGGTATAAATTCAGTGGTTTCAATGTGCAAAACAACTCTTTCTGCATTTTGTGAATCAGTAACTATATTAAAGAGGTTCTTTAAAATCCCTTAGTACCATGAGACAAGCATATAATTCTGCTTTTTGGTGGACTTTGTTCCACCTTACTTAATTCTTCTGATTTGTAACCTGACTTCCTGATTTATTTGCATCACTATAAAATGCAAATAATTGGAGCATCATGTACAATTTGGGGAAGAATCCAAGAAGTTCTCTTTATAAGGTTAAGTTTATTGCTTTTGGGATAATTACTTTTAATTTCTCCCAAAAATTAGCACAAGCTCTTTGCCATCGTTCATTGTCTTCCCATAACTTTTTTATTTCATCAGTAGTAAAAGGCACTATAATCTCTGCTGGATCTATACCTACTAATTGACAAAGTCTCAATTTACCTTTTATAATTAATTCAGAGACTTTTTCCACACAAGTTTTTAATTTTTTACTTGGTTTATGTGATAAAAAGATCCATGCTAAGATAATATTGTCCCTCTGCATTAAAATTACTGTAGGAAAAATTCTGGAGGGCAATATGACTAGAATACAATTAAGATTTGGATCTGCCCTATCCACATGTGCCTCTTGGAATTTGTCCTCAACAATTGTCAATTCCTTTTCCACTTCAGCTGTTAATTCCCTGGGACTATTCAAGTCTTTATCACCATCTAAGGTTTTGTTTAAATGAATTATTAGATCAGGTGTTATCCCAACATCTGGTCATAGACTGGAAATGTCTCCTAACAATCTTTGAAAGTCATTAAGAGTCTGAAACCGGTCTCTCTTAATTTGTGTCTTTTGTGTTCTAATTTTCTGTAAACCTATTCTATATCCTAGGTAATTGACAGAATCTCTTTTCTGTATTTTTTCAGGAGCAATTTGTAATTCCATTTTGGCAAAACTTTCTTTACTTCTTCAAACATTCTTTCTAAAGTATCTATGTTTGAATCAGAGCAAAATGTCTTCCACATAATGGTAAATTATAGATTTAGGAAATTTTTTTACCATGGCTGATTTACAAAGTATTGGCATAGAGTGAGACTATTGAGTATTCCCTGTGGAAGGATGGTTCACTGGTATCTCCTAGTAGGCTGAGATTTATTATAAGTAGGCACTGTGAAGGCAAATTTTCTCTGTCCTTTTCTTGTAAAGGTATAGTGAAGAAATAATCTTTTTAATCAATAACTATAAGAGGCCATCCTTTTGGTAATAAAGAAGGCAGAGGAATTCTAGACTGTAGAGGGCCCATAGGTTGGATAACCTTGCTGACAACTCTTAGATCTGTCACCATTCTCCATTTACCAAATTTTTTTTTAACAACAAATATATGAGAATTCTAAGGGTTGGTTGATTCTTCAATATGGTGAAAATCTAGTTGCTCCTGTACCAGCTGTCCTAAAGCCTGCAGTTTGTCTTCTGTTAACAGCCACTGTTTAACCCAAATTGGTTTCTCAGTTAACCATTTTAAGGGCAGGGCTGTTGGTACCTCTAAAGGTTTGGTAGTTCCTTTGTGTGCTTGTACAGCCTGAATGGCTGGTGACTTTTGTTTATAGTACCTTATAATATCCTTCCCAGAATTATGAGTTTCTGGGACCGTGATAATGTTAATCTGGGTATTGCTGCAGCAGGTCACAACCCCATAAATTCACAACATCAGTTGAGGACCATCATCCAGGACTGCAGAAACTAACTGAAGCCAGTCATGTGGCATGGCTTTAATGCTATAAGCCCATGTCTTTACCATATCCCTAACAAATACTGAATGCAAGCCATAAGTTACAATTGCTTGCTTTATTTCTTTTAGATCATTCATTCCTATAGGTACCATCTATCTTCTTTGGATCCTTTGGGCCTTTAAAACATGATTCTTTGTCAGAGTAGATTACAGGGTAGGAAGCTAAAACCCTGAGTAAGTCATCTCTGACAACTACTGGAGATGATGAATCCTGTCCTTATACCTTCTTTCCCAACTCATCAGCTCCAATAATTTCCTCAATCATTTTAATTTTTTTACTACTGTCTTTTATTAAGCCTGAATCTCCTGGCCTATATATATTTCTAGTGATTTCATTGAGGAACCTAGGCTCTGGTCCTCATTTTGCACATGTGATTCCAAGGTCTGAAGTTTTTCCTTTAAAGATTACACCTCATCCTTGGACATTATTTGGATAACATGCAGATTGCCATCCTGGAGAGATACTCTATCTGCTAACCTATCATAACTTTTAACAAATTTTGATTGTCAAATTCAACAATATGAATTCTTTCAGATAATTTCTCAGTATCCTTTGACATGGATTCAATTGGCTGTCAAATTAATGTTATCTTTTTCAATAGCATTAATTTTTTCAGGTAACTTTTGATTTTCGATGGTACTAATCCTCTCAGATAACTGTTCATTATTAGTCTATAAAGACTGCATCACTTCTAAAAGTGCCTCATTCTTGGCTTTGTTATCAAACCATTTTCTTAAGGATATAATATGAAGAAGAAACTGAGTCCCAATATCCAATAAACAGATGTATCACCATAACCAGATAAGCCCTGCAGAATACAATCCATAGTATTAGCAAAAAAGTTACTAAAAGTTTCAATGGTAATGTTGTCTGCAATTATATAATGTTCATGTTTATTGATTTATTAATTACCTGTTATGAAGTTTGATAAATTGTTTTAGGTGTAATAATATTTATTGTCCAGCAGGTGTTGTGGTTGCAGAGTTGTGACTAGAGGTGCAACCTGGTGCCACAAACAGTCCTGAGTGGCTTTGGTTTCCCTGTCTTGGTGCTGGTTAAATACTTAGAAATATGCTTTGCTTGACAAATTAAAAGCAATTAAATCAATTCTGTACACAGAGAAAGAAGCCAAGAACTCTGGAGCTGGGAGTACAAATTGGAAGTCATGCAAGTCACCACACTGCAGGGAATGTGGCAGTAGGGGTGGGTGGCATGCATGCACTTGGGAAATTTCCAAGTCACCACAGCAGTTAGCTCCCCTGTGGTGGGGGTTTTACAAAAAGCCGCTTAGTAGGTAAAAGCAAGCCAAGCAGGTAGAGTGGGAGACTTTCTGGGCTGTGGACTGTTTAGGTCTTTAAGCCGATCCACCTGATAGGTGTGGAGTTTGGATCCACATGGGGTGCATGAAGAAAGATGCTTAAAAGAAATTCCACACTAGCTCAGAACTGAGTATAATAGAGGGTTATTTATATAGGGGTAGACTCACAGATCACAATCCTCTGCTGAAATGGGGAACAGCAACCGAATCCCATACCCAGAAAAGAGGCTGGACATGTGCTTTACATCAGCAAATATAGTATAAGAGGCCACACCCAAGTGGGCGGGTAACTTAAAGGCTACTGTTGTAGGAATTCCTACAGCATCCTTTTCTTTATGTCTACTGGCAAGTGTAGCTCTACCCATCATCAAAGGAGCTTCCTTTTGCTGCAGATGAAGTCCATTACAGAAAGACACAACTGGTAAAATTGCAGAAAACAACTAGACATAGAGAGCCCAGCACCAACTGATACACAACCTCTATGTAAGGCTCAGGAAACATCACTGCAACAGAGGCAAAAAATATTTAAGAGGCTAAGGACCAAGGCATCTGCTTTGAGATTGTACCCTTTACATATTGCAGAGAGGCTGCACCTGTGATATCTCAACAATATGCTTACCTAAACAAACCCTGAAAATTGACAACACAAATTGACATGCTCACATGGATTGGAGAAATCTCACAAGGTCCTACCCCTCAATGAAGGGCTATAGGCAACTAATGGCTTCTGGGAAATGGAGAATCAGTTTTATCCAGGGACAAACCCCCTTGTTGTGGAATATTTCTTTAACTATGTAAAGGTGTGTTACATTTGTTTATGCTATATTTGTTTAACTAGGCAAAGATGTATGACATTTGTTTCTGCTGCATTTATTCAATTATGTAAAGATGTGTTACTGTTTCACCTTGCCCATCTTTGGCACGTGATTGGTCTAATAAAAAGCTGCACAACCAAGAGCCAGTCAGTAGAGTATAGGCAGGGTTGGTGGGCAGAGAGAATAAGTAGGAGGAGGAATTCAGGCTCTGGGAGAATGATAAAAGAGAGAATAAGGGAGCCACCAGGGACCAGCCCATTGGACATGAACATACAGAAAGAAAGGTAAAAAGTCCCAAGGCAAAACATAGATGAGGAGAAACAGGTTAAGTTGTAAGAGCTAGCAAGAAACAGCCTAAGCTAAGGTCGAGCATTTATTACTAATAAGTCTCTGTGTCATGATTTTGGAGCTGGTTGGTGGCCCAGAAGAAAGCCTGTTACACCCCCTGATATGTTATCCAATCTGAAGTAGTCAACACTAAGCACATCTGCCTATGAGCAACACTTAATGAACTGAGCAGGCTGTATTTATACATTTTTATGTGTAAATATATGTAACATTAATACTTAAAGAATAAGAAGCAATGAATTTGAGAAAGAGAAATTGGAGGGAGGAAAGGAAAGGGAGGGGAAATTATGTAAATGTAGTACTTATATATGAAATCCCCCAAAATAAGTGGAAACATTTTAAATAATTTATTTTTATTTTTTCATTATGTGTGTGTGTGTGTGTGTGTGTGTGTTAGTATATTCACTTGTGAGTCAAAATGCCTGTTGAGTACAGAAGAGGGCATCAGATCCCCTGGAAATGGAGTGGTTGTGAGTTACCCCACATGGTTGCTAGGAATTGAACTTGGGTTTTCTGCAAGAGCAGTATGTGCTTTTAACCACTAAGCCATCTCTTTAACTCCAGATCTAAATTCTTGTTGTTGTCTCTTTATGTTCCCAAATTGAGCCCTAACTGTAGATTTGCTTAGTTATGAACAAGGCTGTAAATTATCACCACTAGATAGGCAAGGTGGTATATGCCTATAATCCCAGCAGTCTGGGAAGCTGAGAAGGGAGGGCCACTTGAGCTCACAAGTTCAAGACCAGCCTAGACAACAAGAGGCCTTTCACAAAAGTAAATAAGGCTAGGGGGAAAGTTTATTTTTTAAAAAATATTTGCCTTAGGTGCTGGAGAGATGGCTCAGTGGTTAAGAGCATTGCCTGCTCTTCCAAAGGTCCTGAGTTCAATTCCCAGCAACCACATGGTGGCTCACAACCATCTGTAATGAGGTCTGGTGCCCTCTTCTGGCCTGCAGGCATACTCGTAGGCAGAATATTGTATACATAATAAATAAATATTTAAAAAAAATATTTGCCTTGTGTTCATGAAAATGTCAGTCCACAGAACTCACATAAAAAAAATCCAGGTGTGGTGGTGTGTACCCGTAATCCCAATTTGGAGGAGACAAAGACAGGCAGAATCCTGGGGCTCTCCGACCAGACTTCTTAGCCTACTTGATGAACTTCAGGCCAATAAGATAATTTGTCTCAAAAAACAAAGTGGATTGCACCTTGGGGAAGGACACCTTAGGTTGACTTTTGGTCTCCATCTACACATGTACACACCTACACATATACCTGCACATACACTCATGCACTCACACATGCACAAATGCAATAAATAAATAAATCAAGTTTGAATGGAACTGAGATATCTTTGTTCCTAGGCTTGCCCTAGGTTTTGGATGACCAGTCAAAGCCTAGTAAATGCCTTTTATACATTCCTTTCCTGAATTGCTAGGGGTCTGCTTTGCTTCATTTGCTATTTCCACAACCAAAAGAAAGGAGACAATTCAGCCAGATATTGTGTAATTCCTCAATATTCACTGCAAAGGTGGAATTTGCCATTCTTCTTCTGAACACAGACTGGGAAAGCTCTGACTGGAAGTTTTAAACTGAATTAGGTCTGTCCCCACGATTACAGACAGAGTTCTAAAGTGTTTGGCTCATAAAGATGTAGGCATTTGTCCTTGAAGAAAGCAAAGACAAAACTATGAACTATACAAGGTGGGAGAAATGTTGCTGTTTTGTTGGGCTAGAAAATGTTATCAAGGCTTTGAGCTTATGAGATTTCCACAGCTTCAGATGTGGCTACCTCTTTGGAACTGTGGAGACTCATGTCTAGAATAGAAAGTGACCCTAAAAACATTCCAGGCAGTTACAGGAAATAACCAGTACCCTTTCTTCTTGCCCTAATAAAGGAACATCAGTAAATAAATATGCCACTCATAAATGCTCAGATGTAGCCTAAGCATGCTGCTGAATACATTGTTCCTGTCACATACACACAGCAAATAGCTGGGACCGGCTTCAACATCAACTGTGTTTCTTAAGCTCACTTCAGATCATCATCTCACAACTACACCATAATCATATCTTGAACTAAATAATTCTTTCTTATGAGCAGTTGTCCTGTGCATTACAGTTGCTCATCAGTATCCCTGACCTCTACTCATTCAGTGCTAACAGAGTTCACTCCCAGTTGTGATATTTCTCTAGCCTTGCCCTACTATATAAAGCTTTATATAGCGACTGTTTTAGCCATTAAAATTTTAAGGAAAGAGTAGCCTGAATAGAAGTACCTCCAGATGGCCACCAGCTCCCATTTTAAAGCCTACTGGAAGATAAATTCTTATGCAATGAGTTAATCTAATGAATCTGGATAAAAAGAGCAGTTTCTGCTCTGGGAACCAGAGGGAAGTTTGTAGAAAGCTCTCGTTTCAAGCTGTGATTAGTTAAGAAGTCATTTGTCAAGAATCACCTACAGGCTGAGCTTGGAGGTACATGTCAATAATCCCAGTTTAAAGGAGGTAATGGCAGGAGGATCATGTCTTAAGTCAGTCTAAGATACATAGCACTCTCTTATCTCAGAGGAAGAAGCAGGAAGAAGAAGAGAAAGAACAGAGATAGAATAGCAGCAGTAAGAAAGAAAAGGAGGGTCTCTGGAGTCTTTTAAAGATCTTTTTATCCTAGAGATGCCCAAAATACCCACAGTGAAGGCTGAAAGCTTAAAAGGATTACAAATCAAACAATTTAGGCTTGTTCTAAGTCTCTATTGACAAGTTGTTATCAGTTTGGCCTGTGTGGAGCTAGGACACTGACGCAAGAAGCCCGTGAGGGGCTGGTCCACCTACTGAGACAGTGTGCCTGAACTAATGGGAGCACACCAATCCACCTGGCCTGGGACTGAATGAGCATATGATCAAACCAGACTCTCTGAATGTGGCGGCGAAAGTTGGCAGATGGAGAACCCACAAACAATGACACCAGGACCTATCTCTTCTGCATGTATTA